>JACXGJ010002913.1:0-59252 GCA_016801105.1 Esox niger
CCCCCCCCCCCCCGAGTTCCTGCACTTGTTTGTGCTGACCAAAACGTGTGCCAAGCGTTGCCCATTACACTGTTGTGTGCATTAAGCTCCCCTGGCAGCAGCAGACATTATCTCTGCTCTGTGAGTCAGACCTCTCAGACACATGGAACCCAACCAGAGGGAGACAGACAGGGAAGGTCCACAGTAGGGGAGGATAGATGGGAAAACAGACCGACACACACACACACACACACACACACAAAGAGATGCACACAGACACACACAGACACATAAAATAACAGACTGGAAGTCACGAACAGCTAGACTTGGAAGCGTATGTCTGTCTGTCTTCAGATGATCCGTCTCTCCCTCAGGTTTCAACAGTCCTCCAGGTCGGGAGTGTCCAGCAGCGTGCAGCCAGGGGCCAAGGGCGAGCACCTCAGGGAAGAGATGGAAGAGGCAGCCAATCGAATGGAGATATGTCGAGTCAGTCTGCCTTTCATGGCCTGCGCTTCTCGAGATGTTTTCAACCGAAATCGTTACATTTCTAAAGTTATGCTTTTGTCTGCTTTTTTCAGGATCAATTATCGGCAGATATGTATAATTTTGTGGCCAAAGAAATCGACTATGCAAGCTACTTTCAGACAGTAAGTTCTGAGCTGTCGTTTCCTTTTATTGAACTCCGTATGTCTTTTGAGGTACAGCAGAGTCATAGAAAATACATTAAAACCTCTCCCTCTCTCCAGCCCTCTCAGTTTTCATCTATGTGTCTCTCTGTACTTTACCGTCTCTGTACTGGATTGTCTCTCTGTATTCTAACATTTCTGCATTTGTATTTGACTGTCTTTATTTAACTGTCACTCTGTATTTAATTGTTTCTTTACTGGACTGTCTCTCTGTTTTGGACTGTCTCTGTATTTGAACGTCTCTATTTATCTGTTTCTCAGTATTTCACCGTCTTTCTGTATTTAACACTCTCTCTGTATTTAACAGTCTGTATTTAACTGTCTCTATTGTCTTTCTGTTTTGAACTGTCTTTGTATTTAACCATCTCTGTGTATTTAACCATCTCTTTGTGTTTAACCGTCTCTGTGTATTTAACTGTCTCTCTGTCTCTGTAGTTGATAGAGGTGCAGGCAGAGTACCACAGAAAGTCTTTAGAGCTCCTCCAGAATATTCTCCCTCAGATCAAAGCCCACCAGGGTGAGTCCGTCAAACCATCCTTCAGTCACATTTAAACACATATGAGGGAAACATAACAGTGGTTCTCCAAATGTTTAAGGCAGGTGACCACTTCCTCATGGACCTCGTCCTTGTCAGTCCACCTTGAATGAGGAAGACAATCCTTGGCCCTGGGAAGGGACGTTTTGTTATGTCCACTTCTTGGCAAAAGAGAACACTGCACATTTTCAAGCTGTCATCCTTCAATTCTGCACATCTTGTCGTTTTTCAAAGCAATGTTGAGGCTGTGTGGACTGGAATAAAATGCCTATGTCAATTATTAGTATTGCATAATATTTTAATACACCATCTTAACTTATTCCATGCCTCTCTTTGCCAAAACAAGATTTGAATTTGAAAAGAGGATTTTCTTTTTGGTATGAATTTCACAGTGATAATACTGTGAAACTCCCTGAATGGCTGTACCCAATCCCGTTGAACGAACAATGCACCCAGATCTAAAGTCAATAGGTGCTGCCCACGCGGCTATTATGTTTGTGGGTAATGTCGCGCCTTACTGATAACCTGAATAACCTGCTCCCTGTGTAGAGTTGGTGCCATCTACGTATGTGTGTTGTGGTTGACAGAGACCTGGGTGGAGAAGCCGTGCTACGGGAAACCCTTGGAGGAGCATCTGGCCCTCAGCGGGCGGGACATCGCCTTTCCTATCGAAGCCTGTGTCACCATGCTGCTGGAGTGTGGCATGCAGGAAGAGGTCAGCGGGAGTTCCGCACGGACACCGTCTCCCCGTAACCAGCTGACGTCGTGCCGTAGCGATCAGCCTAACCTCCTGTGTTACCTGTGCCCCTCCAGGGCCTGTTCCGGGTGGCGCCCTCCGCCTCCAAGTTGAAGAAGCTCAAGGCTTCTCTGGACTGTGGCGTGCTGGACGTCCAGGAGTACTCTGCTGACCCTCACGCCATCGCAGGTGAGTTGTCCCCCACCCTCAGCCGTCAGCCACGCGCATTCCCGACAACAGACCTGTAACAGAGTGGGGGATCAAACCCCCCCCCCCCCCCCCCCCCCACCCGTTGTCACGTAAACCCTGACAGTGTGAGATGCTAACTGTTCCTGAGAGGGAACACAACGTTCCACATTTTCAGATTGAGGCCTGGATAATGTGTTTCTCTGAATCCTCCTCCATGTTCATTTCTAATGATTCCGTGCAAACCGGGTTGATAAGTCGAGCCGGCACCAAAAGGAAAGATAGTTTGCAAAGGGTCAAGGCAGATCCATGTCAGATCCATGTCCCATGCCAGTCCAAATAAATCTAAATCAAGTCAACATCAGAGTGCTCTTTAATAAAGTTAATTAAAGGGTTTCCTTGGGAGGATTCAAACTGCCATGAATTGAATGTATTTATCTAGTACAGCTACTCACAGGCCCAAAACACACACAGAGGCAATTTGGACTATATCAATTGTCGTGAACACAGCATCATTTACATAACGTTAACATAAATGTAAATGCAGTTTTTGATTCACACTAGCAACGAGTTCTTTTCACTGCGCCACATATGCTAGCTCGCTGCTGGGCACATTTAGAAGATTCCTATCAAACATACAGTGTCTAGCGTCATTAAATGCCTGGAGTGGTTTACATACGTAGTCTCTAGTCTGCAGATTTCTTAAGAAGTTCTCCGTTCTTGATTTCCCTCGGTTGATCAAAGGAGGCCAAAGTCCTTTCTAGGTACAGATCCCCTATCCTCTGGACCCCCTGCCCTTGCACAGTGATCAAAGCATTATCTCAAGTCAGGAGGGGCAAAGGAGAGGTTCCTCGCTATGGGGAGCAAAAATGACAATGTCCACATTGAAAGTGTGCCTTCACTTGCTCACAGATCGAGGTTCTGTGCGATGAGTAATGGGATTATGACAATCAAGTGGCCGTCTTTTGCTGTGTTCTAAGCCAACTGGAGGATTCCGTGACATCATCAAGCCAAAATGTAATTATTGGCAGGCCAATGTAACATTTAGATTGCCAATCCTCCCACTTTATTTCATATTAAGGAAGGAGCTTTTATCTACTCAAGGTGTGTTTATAATCCCAGGTAAGTTAATTGACAGTAGACTCCAGTTGTTTATAATAAGGGATGGATATACATTTATTTTCTTGATTAGGTACAGCAATTTTGTGAGAAAAATATCGTTTTGATTAACTCCTTCCAAACATGGAAATTATGAGTTTACTCTAAAATGTTACATTATTATTAGGTTTCTTCATAAACGGGAGAAAGTTAGCTTTCACCTGTGAGGTTCATATGTAGGCAGGACAATTTGACTTGACAAAGCCTTCTCTGACACAATTCATAACCTCAAGGCCCACATTAGGTAATATTGAATACTACGTAACAGTGACTGTAGAACGGGTTTCAGTTGGGGATGAAGACGGTTCGGTCCGAACGACCGGTGGTTTGCCCATGGCTGGGGTGAGCCTGTTCACCAGAGTTTCTGCTTTGAGTCTTGAATAGAAAAATGTGTTGTACTGCTTCCAGATCCCTATCATTCACATGCATAACTATAATATCCAGAGTGGGCGGCAGGCAGTCCTCCCTCAGCAACTGTCTGGGCAAACGTTTTGTTCAGGTGAGGTTAGAGAACAACCTGGAATGTTTTTCTGGAATTCCCAATCAATCCGACTAGGGGTTCTTGCCGCTATTCAGGATTGAAATGGATTGTTTCTTGTGTTTCTCGGTGATAGAATTCTGCACTCATGTTGAAATCCCCTTTAGTCAGGGTATGGAGATTCCAGTACTTCAGGAATATGGGCACATTTAAAGGACTAGTATCTGTTTAAGATGAATTAAAGGCGCCATGAAACTGATGGGAACTCATTAATGGTCTTGGTGATGAGACTACCTTCCCAGTTAAAGACTTGATTTTGTGGTTTGTAAAATCGCTCACAATTATGCGCTGTCATCTAGACAGTTATTTCTGGTTTCCTTGGTACTGTCAGAATGTGATGGATATGTCGTGGTGTGTTATTCACATACAGTACATCCCCAGAAGAAAACGGTACAGTGATAGGCATCCCGTAGAAATTCTCTCCTACCTAACCGTTTCAATGCGTTTCATTATTTGCGACTGATATCTTTAGGTCTATCCAATCGTTCTCCGATTTTTCATTCCCTTACCTCATTTTCAGTGCAACCTGCTCCCTCATTCTCTCTTCATCCATATTTCTTTCACTCTGCCTTCTCTTGATTTTTAAAAGGTGCTTTGAAATCCTACCTACGGGAACTGCCAGAGCCGCTGATGACCTTTGAACTTTACGATGAATGGATCCAAGCTTCTAAGTCAGTATAAGTTTAAAGTTTTGCTGTTAGCTGAGGGTTATTCATGGGTTACATTAATATGCTATTCTGTGATTCTTTATTCATTGCAAAACGATTACATTATTCAAGTTTCACTTTCACACTATTCACAAGTTTTTATGGGGGGTGTTTGGTAGCATTCAGGACCAGGACAAAAGACTTCAAGCCCTCCTCGCAACCTGTGAGAAATTACCTCTGGCCAACAGCAACAACTTCAAGTGAGTTGCCTTTTTTCATCTCCCCAATATCTAGTTCATTCTCTGGTCAGCTTTTATCATTCCTCTTTTCACCTCAGCAGAGGCCCTCAATTGAATTACTAAGGAGTTCAACATAGCTCTCATGCCGCCAGATTTGCTTTTGTTTTGATTTAGTTTTTGTGGTTTGCTGTGTTGACCGCATGATCAACAATAGCATAATGCAATAGGTGTGGATCACAGTGGTGTTACTTTTCTAGGTTGGTCCCTTTTGCAAACACCTGTCAAACCTGACCCTGATTAGTTTACTGGGGTTTTATCTTTAACAGCCTGTTCATCTCAGATGATCCGGAATGCAACTAATCTAGGATTCAAGATTTTCCTGCCAATCAGGTTAAATGCAGTACATGGGTGGCTATGATAAAAAAAACTGAAACACATTGTCATTTTTTTTTCTCTCTCTCTTTAGGTATTTAATAAAATTCCTTGCCAAGTTGGATGACTTCCAGGATGAAAATAAAATGACCCCTGGGAATATTGCGATCGTGCTGGGCCCCAACCTGCTGTGGACCACACAGGAAGGGTGGGTCTCTTGGCCCCGTTGAGTCACAACATTCAGACTGTTGCACTGGAGACATTTTTTTGACATTTTTGAGACAAGTAATGCCTGCTGATTAATAGAGATTTAACTGCAGAAGGACTACTTGATGATGTTTCAATCTTTGCAACATTGACAGTGTACATTTTCTTGTCTGAACGTTTGTCATTATTCCAACTGTCAGTTCTTTTATGTTGGGACATAAAAATGTTCCAGTGTGATAACGCTCATATCTCAAAATTCATGGGGATAATTGCCAGCACAGGACCCTTGCGTGGAATTTGCTGTCTGTTAATGGCTTTCAACTCCCTGTCAAACTAAACCAACTCCATCTCTTCCTCCACTACAATGCCAACTCCAGGAATATTACTGAGATGATGACAACTGTGTCCCTGCAGATCGTAGGCATCATTGAACCCATCATCCAGCATGCGGACTGGTTCTTCCCTGGAGGTGAGAGAGATACCGACTGCTCGGCCTCTGGCCCCCTCATCCATTAAGACTTAATATTGTCGCTTTAATGTTCTTGGCTTTTCATCCTCCTCAGTGAGGAAGTGAGCTGTGGCGAGCGCCGGGTCTCGCAGAGTACGACAGCCAGTCACCTTAAGGGCGCCTAGGAGCCCTTTTTCCGCCGTTTGAGGAAGTTGTCCTCATTACGGGATACGTGTGTATCGTGTCAAATCACCACAGCTGTCCCCTTCCCGCCTTTTCAGAGATTGAGTTTAATGTCACAGGGAACTACGGCAGCCCAGTGCACACCAACCACAACGCCAACTACAGCTCCATGCCCTCTCCAGACATGGACCACTCTGAACGCAAGCACAGCGACCAAGGCCGACGCCCGCTCAGCGTTGCCACCGACAACATGATGCTGGAGTTCTATAAGAAGGATGGGTAAGAAGGCTTGATGGTTGCCTGTGTCCCAGTCGGTCTCAGCTGTTGCTGGTGTTGGTTTCTATAATTTAGCGCAAATTAAAGGATGCAGGAAAGCGTTGGTTAATGGGTGGAATCACTAGCGGCAGTATAAGTCTGCCATATTTTTTGTAAAGACGGTTGTTTTTCTTCATAAGATCATGGAAGTCTGTATGGTGGATGGGGAAGCGAGCTCAGTAAGGAGTTATGTTGGAGTATGACAGGGTGGGAGGATGGCCAAATACTTCTTCATCTTGTGCCAGAGAAAGAACTGTGCACTGTGACAGACAGACAGAGCTGGTGCTGTGCAGAGGATTAGTTTCAAGTCAATCATGTTCTCTCTATCTCCCTTTTCAAATGACCTCTCCCTCTTATCGTTCCCTGTTCAGCAGAGCAGACTGTCTGAGCCCCTCGGCCCTGGGACCATGTAACCCCAGCTAATTAAACCTGGCCCGGCTCTATAGGGACCTGTCAACAGAGTTCTGCTCTCATTAGAAACACACACCCCTCCAGATGGAGGACGGTCAGGTCACGAGGCGTTCTACAGCGAGCTGAGACCAATCGGGAAGCTTTGATTCCTTTTCATTGACTGAAATGATATGAGTTCAAAACAAAACAAGAGCCGTACAGTTTTGACAGTTTTGACGCCAGGGTTTCTCCCCCCAGTCTATTTCCCGTTGTCCAGGAAGTTTCACGCAGTTTGGTTGTATTCATTCCGGGCCTTTTTCTGAAGCACTATGAAAGATGCACACGCCAAACCCTGTCATTCTCGGTTTATCGTGTGAGATTTGTCATCGGCTCAAAATGAATATGATTTACTACGTGGCCTCTGACACTCCGTAGTTATCGAAGGTCCTCTGTGGTAAATGAACCCATGCAATGCTGCAAGTTAGCGCCTTCAATGGAACATTTTATTCTGGTGTGATTTTATGTCCTTGGGTAAACGTTGACCTAATTAGCTTTACACCAAGAGATAATTGTCTTACTGGTAGGACAAGCCTGGAGATCTTCAGGGAAAGAACACGTTCATCTCTCAAAATCCCTCTCCTCATTACTCTCAGTATGACTCCATTGACGTGATGTTCGGCCATCTTGTCTCCAACCCCACTGGCTGCAATGTTGTCTTTGTGAATGAGTTAATGGCAGTGCTCGTGGTCCTTACCCTTTGTTGTGTTGTTTTTGTATTAACAAGCAGCGTTAGGAAAATTCAAAGGTACAGTACATGTCTCTTGCCTGTTTCTTTGTTCTTCTCTTTGTTCACCCTTGTCTGAGTTGCCTGTGGAGAAAAAACCCTCTGTGGTCATGTGTCTGTCAGTATTCTGGTACCGGTTACTCTCTGACCCAACCCGAAACACTTGCAAGCCCTGTGTGGTTCAACGCTGCCTACACAGCGCTGCCCAATAACTGTCGTCAACTTCTTGTGTTTGTGAACATCTCGTTGAGAATTTCCATTGTTCTCTTGAAGTGAACATTTTTGTTGAAGTGGAAACAGGTGGCAACAGTTGTTTGTCACACAGATGCCAATCACACACATACACACTCACACACACACACACACACACAGACACACACATACTGGGACACTTTGGTAGGTTTCCTTCCCCTAGTGTTTCTACCCCGTGCAGTTCAGTATAGATTGTATGGACGACTGTAAGTGCTGTCGAATGAGGCAACCTAGTCGTGGCTTACCTCCGACCCCTGGCCGCTGTCTTTGATTGGCTGTGCGTCTGTGTCCCACTGCAGCATGGGAGTCAGGGTGATGGACACGTCTTGGGTGTCGCGCCGGGGCTCATCGTCGGCGCGCAAAACCTCTTCCGCGGGCGTGCAGCCCCCCCTCCTGCCCTCAGATGCTCTCATACCCGAGCAGGGGGAGCTCTCTGCGTCCCCCTCCCCAACCCCTCCTCCCTCTAGCAGCGACCGTGCCAGGTAAGGCCGCTGTGCACGCCCCCACCACTCCCGTTTCCGTCCGTTCCTCGCGAAACTGTCCCTGACACGGCGTTGTCGCACTGTTTATGTGTGTTGACATCTTATAATTGGCATCGTCTTTGACCTTTGAACCCGGCCCCTCACGCATGGTGCATGTGCTCTCCGGCTTGGTTTGATCTTGCCGCACTGTTTTTCTCCCGGTGTTTGATCTTCTTTCAAAAGCCCTTTGAGGTAAATCTAGTGCTCGGTTTGTTTCACATCCAGGCTCCACAAACTTTTTTACTTTGTTTATTATTTTAGGGACATAAATTAGTTTTTTAAATTTGTTTTCAAAGAGTACTTTAAGTCGACCCATAAAATTAGGAAAATGCGTGCTATGGAAATGATCATCTCGAAGCTAGCTTGCCAATGCAGCATCTACATGTTTCCATTCCATCTGTTCAGAAAATATTTTATTTACACTGCTCATGTTAGTTTTTTTCTTGCATTTGTAACTATATTCATGGCCTTGAGTGGCCATACCTCCAAACCTCAGCACACCTGGTCCGGTCTAACAGGCTACTGTAGTCCTAAGTTAAGTTACAGAGGAATGGTGGTTGGAGATATGGCCTGGGTCAATGCATGATGCATTTCATTAGCTCTTCTCTATTTGCATTCTCCTTAGTCCTCTCTCTTCTCTGTGTTAACACCACTGTGATCTGATCCTGTCCCCG
The DNA here is from genome assembly GCA_016801105.1 of Esox niger. Classification (NCBI taxonomy): domain Eukaryota; kingdom Metazoa; phylum Chordata; class Actinopteri; order Esociformes; family Esocidae; genus Esox; species Esox niger. The sequence goes on from JACXGJ010002913.1 coordinate 8,851, forward strand.
ATACAGAAAACCTGCACTCCTCCTTCGCACAAAATTTTGCTCACAAAAATGGCCCACTGGACTTCTTTTTTTTTTTCTCCAATGCATTTCGTTCCACTACAGGAACAAGATAATATTGGCCTCTCCCTTACAAAATAAAATTCCCTATTAAATGGTTGACATTTTTGTCATTACAGCTCCGATGACGCTTCGTCCACTTGGACTGAATCCTGTTATGTCTACCCCTCCCCAGAGGAGGAAAGGCCCCCTCCCCCTTACCCCTCTTCCTCCTCCTCTTCCTCCTCTTGCTATCCTCCTCCTCCTCTCCCTTCCTACCCCCGAGCACTGCAGTGCGCACGCCCCGTCGCCCCAGGTCCTGAGTCCGTCCCCCCCGCCGGGCCGTCCCCCCCACCTCCCTCCCGCTGGTCTGGCTACAGCCCTCCTCTACTGTCCCCCTCCTCATGCCCTCCTCCCTCTCCCTCCCCCCAGCAGCTTGATATAAACTCTAACCCTAAGCCCAGTTCCCTGCACCTGCCCAAACAGAGCTCCCTGGCCGAAGCTCCGCATGCGCCCACGCCGCCAGAAACTAACGTACCCCCGCTCTACATCAGAACCCCCCTCGTGCTGACCCGAAACGACCCATCCCTCGGCCATTACCCCCCTAACTTCCCCCTGTCCGCACCTCCTCTGTGGGCCGCCTGTGCCTGTAGCCGAGAGAGAGGAGCCAAGCTGAATAGGTAAATACCACTCCACTGCCAGGTGCTTGGACACATCTGTGTTGGGAGCGCAAGGGCCCGAGAGGCTTGTCGTGATGAGATAAGGGATGGGACAGTAAGAGACCAAGGGACCAGAGTGAAAGAGAAGGCTCAACTCCATGTGCCTGATGTCCTGTTGTTGTCAGTTTTGTTCATATTTTCTTGAATTTGCTCCTCAAATTCAACTAATTTCATACAGTCTGTGTTTTCACACGTTGCCAGTGATTCGTGGAAGGTGTTGCCAGGCAACAAAGAATATATTCGAAACAGTCGGCGGTGGCAGAATACGATGGACGTTAATGAGTCATTTTGGTGGACCCGGTTGGCCGTGTGCTGGAGTTGGCTGGGTCTGTTTCTGAATATGAATTGGATTGACGGTGACTAAGTGAGAAATTGATGTTCTGGACATGATTCCTATCTGATCACTGGCCGTCATCCCAACGGAGTCTCGTACTTCAACCGCTGAAAGGCCCCGTTTGTGTAGCTACGCCCAAACTCCAAATCCCTCCAGTCCCGATCACCCATTCTCATTTTCTGTCAGCGGGTGGAGGCAATTGGAGCAGGTGGAGCTGTCACTCACACCCTGATATAGATGGGTTTTGACCTTCAGGCTCTCAGCCCACTGGCGTTCTGTCTGCATAGCACCATCAAGAAAGAAATCCTGTAAGGCTACATGCTTTAGTTTGGATTTTTTGTTTTTTGGCTTATGCTTAACTGCAATACTGCCAGTGTATACTTGACCTACAATTGTAAGCTTCATGTCAAAGATTGAGGCCACCTACCTCCCTCTTGCATAGAGGAACAGAAAGATTTGTGGTGATGCTATGAATGTTGCATATTGTTACTCACATTCTTTTTTCCTTCCTCAGTACTCTGAAGAACAAGGAGCTGTCTCCTGTGATTGGACAGAAGAGCTTCCATGGAACAGTGCCCTCTGGTGGGTTGTCGCAGTACTCTTCTGAACCTAGCCCTCACACCCTAAGAAGAGGTACTTTATAGGAATGGTGTTTGTGTGTGTGTATGTGTGTGAGTGAGTGAGTGTGTTCATTTGTACAAGTAACACTTTTCTTGTACAAAGCAGCTAGATTGTTTTGCCTTGGCTTGTCACCTCAATTCCAATGGGCTTCATTTCTCACCAGGTGTTCTGTCTTGTCTCTCCGCAGCCAAAAAGCTGGCGCCGGTCCCCCCTAAACCATACTCCCAGTCGGGGGGAATTTGTGACCAGTCCCCAGGTCAACCGTCCCCGGTCAGCCTCTCCCCCACCCCACCTAGTACCCCCTCCCCGTACGGCTTCAGCTACCCCCAGGGCTACGCCACCATTGGCTCCCCGGGAGGGGCCCAGCCTGCCGCGGCCCCGTCCCTCGCCTCGCCTCCCTCGCTAGCCGGCGCGCTCGCCAAGGCCCGGCCCACTCCCAAGCCGCCCCGGCAGAGACCCAGCCTGCCTCCGCCGCAGCCCCCCGGCACCCCAGGCTCCAGCCCCCAACCTCTGGAGCACGGTGGGGGTCTGCTGGATGGATTGTCTCCTGGGGAGAGCATGTCCACAGGTAAACGCTTCCGTGGAGAGTTCTACACCAGGAGCCCCGCCCCACTGTACGTTCTCGGCTCTGGTAAACATAGGAGGCCACACGGTCCAGTGTGCCTGCCAGATTGTTCACATTGTTTCTACTAAATTAATTATTTGCTGTGGTTTGTGGTAACCTGCTGGTACTTGAATCCCTTTTTGTTGTAAAAAAAAAACTGTGGGGAACTGACACGCAAAGAGGTCAAACGGTCAAAAGATTCTAATCACTATCTCATCTTTTTTCTTTCGTTGATTCCCATTACTGTCTGCCAACAGCGGTATGAGGCGAGTGGTTCAGTATGGGCTTAATGTGAGAGGGACGTTTAGGGTAAGCAGGAGTTCCAGTACTGTGCTAGAGCCTCACCCTCCCTCCCTCCCCACCCAGCCAACCAACCCGTCAGCCATCTTGGCTCCCTGCGGGGGCTGCATGGCTCCAGCTGTCTGTATACATACCCGTATACATCCACTGTGTATACTGAGTATCTGTGTATCTCTCCGCTCCGTTCAGTCCACCACTAACCCATTATGTCGGCCGTTGCATGGTGGCTGCGATGCATGGCTTGTGGACGTGTCTGAAAGACCTGTCCGCTGACACCACCTGCACCCAGGACACAGAAGACTGGCATCGTTTTGCACTGACCCTGGAAAGCCTTTACCCGAGATTCCCTAGAGTCACGCAGCATCCCGCCTCTGTCCTGTCCAGTGCCAGTTGCCTTTCTTCCTTAAGCACCGCACAAACACCTCCCCCAGGCCTTGTTCCGTTCCTCACTCACTTGCTTTTCTTGGAATAAAGTCAGCTTATTGTCGTACAGTTGGTGATTGTTGTCCATCTCGGTGTTAGACAGTGGATGCCATCATTCTCACAGAACTGTGAGATCTGAAGCCGTCACACAGGACTGTGGGGGAGATTGCCATAGTTGACCCTTGACATTTTGTGCCTTGAAATGCCTTCTGCTCAATCAGAAACTGGCCCCGGCCCAGGTTCTGCTGATGAGGTTGGATTCACGTACTGCCTTGCCTCTAAACTCCTAGTCATTTTAGATCATCTCTGAGGATGTCTCGAACTATCCGTCAACATAGAACAACTCTCAGGGTGTGAGTGTGTGTGTGTTTGTGTGTGTGTGTGTGGCTTGTCTGTTGTGTGTGACGCATCATTCAGCATTAACATAATTTCAGAATGGAACAGAGTAACCACTAACAGTTCTTTCCTCCTCTCTCGTATTGCTCTCTCTTTCCCTTCTCATGTCGACCTTTGGCCTTTTAGACTCTTTCTGCAGTCTGGACATCCCTATCATCAATGTGGAACTGGACGGCATCTTTGACGAGCCCAAGATGATCCCCTATAGGAACTCGGTGGCGGTGGTCCAGCCAACCTCCAAGGCTGGGGAAGCGGAAGAGACTGAAAGCACGATACTATGACATCACGAGTTTCCACTGCTAGCCCGACTATTCCGAAACATCACCAGGACCCGTTCTCTTACCTTTGACCGAAAGGGTCTCCCTCCGGAACTCACCACCACCCACGTAGACCAAGCACTGGTCTCAATAAATCAAAGTCCTTCTACAAAATATGAAACAGAAAGCACATCCATCTACATCCTGAGGTCTTCTGACTGGGACTATGGGGGGGGACACTTTTGATAGAGAATTGCCATGTTTTTATGTTGCCTCAATTCCTTTGGTCTGTGGTGCGTTCATTTGTGAAGATTTTCCTTTTTACAGATTGTGTTCCTTTTTTTTTTGCCTTATTTGGGTCATTTGCAATATTGCCTTTAACTTGCTGTAAAAGACATGAAGACAAGCTGCTCATTAGAATGGTTTTCCTCTTGTGCGGCAGGAGGAGAGGGGGACTGGGTATCTCCAACTTCCGGTCCCTGTTGTCATGGTGATAGCATTCCTTTTGAAGCCATCCTAAAATCATATCTACTCTGAGGTCAACCCTGTTTATCATGCTGACTGGAGGCCTATTTGTGACTTGTGTGATGTGTTTTGAAATGTGTATGCCACTGAGAGTAGTGCAATTAGCCAGCAGCGTCCAGGTTTGCGGGTTTAGTATTCGAATACAGTTGCCTTTCCTCATCATGCTCTAGCAACTCTTTGTGGTAGCTTGGGTGCCTGTGAGCTCAATCTAGATAGAAGGCTGTAGAGTGAATTCCTTCCAGCGTGTATGGATTTCGGTATAGACATCCTGGTTGACCAAGCTGTGTGAAAAGAACCGGAATGGTAACGGATGTGCTTTGGAGGAAACATATCTTCATATTAACTGTCCTGAATCTGCTGGGAGTCGCTGCGATGAAGCTGGGCCTTGATCACAAATATCACAGCCTGTCATTATCGGAAAAACAAATGATACGGCATATCCAGTTTGAGCTAACAGGGAGATTTAAGATTGGATTTTAATGTTAGCTGACTAAATAATGCTGGATGTTATTGAAACATTCTTTACAACAACTGTTACACTTTACATTTCAGAGTGTATCAACATCAATGCAAGAGATACTATGGGTCGTTTGATATTAGAATACAACCATTGGTGTACAGATATTCAATGGAATAGGATGTACTTGATTGTATGTTATCTTAATGGACTTGGAGCTCAGTGTAAGCAGTGTCTGTGTAGAGGAAAAAGGATGTAGAACCAATGGAAATGGAACCAATGGAATAATTCTAAACGGATTGGATTGCTGAATAGCATGCGTGGAATGTGCAGGGTGGGACTGTGCTATCTCTGAAGCCTTGATTACTTTAAGGAATATTTATTCTTGAGCCAGAATACACTACGTGCTTTTATTATATCGCGCAGAGAATGGGAATAGGCTCTCATTAAGATTATACAGGGGTTGCCGTTTCAATAAGCCCCTATTGTATATTTAGTGACGAGTCTTCAATACAAGGAATTTGATGAATGTGAATTTGGTATTTATTATTGTGATGAGAGTATTTATATTGATGACTGTGGCACGGAGGATTATGATAGAGATCACAAAAACGTAAGACCAATGGCCCATTCTGTTGAAACAACACTGGATTTCAATGATGAAGGCCCACGACCTCTACAAATGTATGACCTCCTTTTTTTTGTTTTCTTCCATCCAAACATTCCATCCACCTCACTGATTATTGCCTGGAAGCCACAACAAAACGCAGCTTCTCCATGCTCTTACATTCAAGTACTATACGGTATTTTCTCCATCACAACACTGTTGTATATACTGAAGCCACTGTATATTTGTGCATATAAAACAGAGGGACAGAATTATGAAGATTGAAAAATATGAATATGGATTTATAATATATATACATCTATATATATTGACATGTCAGTGTTGTTTCAGTCCGGACCACAATATTGCTAGATTCACACTAAACAAAAATGCAGTAAGCTTTGCACAGTTAACAACCGCAAGTTTTGTACAGTACAGTAGTGGTAATAGCACTGACATAGACTCAAGGTTACATCTATTTTGTAGTATTTGTTAGATTAGAATGTGAGAGTCATCCTGGAGCCTAACAGTAAAGTATGTCTGACCGGAATGTTGTACCACTGAGTGTGCAGAAAGTCTCCTGTCATACCCGGCCTGGGCAATAGAGTCTGTTATTAGGGGTTTCATCGTGATCGGGAATTGGTCAAAAGAAGACCACGGGACCCTCAGTCGAGACTGCTGAGCCAACATAGTTTCTTAGTTATTCCTACCTTACAGTACAGAGTGAAATCCCCAGTGTAGAGCAGTGGTTCCCAAACCTCTCCCGGGACCCCAGACATTCCATTTATTAGATGTAACCCAGACCTAGCACACCTGAATCAAGTAATTAACAAACCCTGTTGAATCAGGTGTGCTAGGTCTGGGATACATCTAATAGATGGAATGTCTGGGAGGGCTCCAGAAGAGGTTTGGGAACCACTGTTTTAGAAGACTGTTGTCTTCCTCTGTAAGCAATACAGTTCAACCCAATGCCGACAGTTCCAGAACAAACATGTAGAATTTTAAAACGATAAAACAAAGTGCAATTACAGTATGTATAAACAGAGAAACGAAGAAACCTCAAAGATTAAGGGGGTCCAACTCCCTTGAAAACGATTCACGTTTTTTTTATTGGTTCTATTTTGTTTTTTTACAGTTTATATTGATGTTTTATGGCTTTGTCTTTTTGTTATCATTACTGTTAAATCTGCCCATAGTGGGGCATAAGGTTTTGAACTGCTAATAACGCGTTTAAGGAATTATGACTTAGAGGATTTAAAAACAATTAATTATATAGGCAAAGTTCATCTACATTTTTGAAAGCTGTTAATGGATGTGAATGGTTAGTTCTGTGTGTATTGGGACTTTTGTCTGTGGTGATGATGTGCTATTCTGTGGCTGTTCCGTAAAAGGGGTAGTCCTCTGTTTATGAAGTGGTGGTTTGTACATATTTATTGAACACAACATTATTAACAGCAGACATCGTGTCAGCCAAGATTCTACAGACTATTTCCACTATTCTAGTTTTTCCAAGCATGCCTGTTGAGAGTTACTGTAAGAGAAGGCCTTGTTTAAATAGGTGGAATGTACTAGTGATTTTGGACGGTTCACCTCAGGTGGTATTGAGGGAGATGTCTGTGTGTTGTGGATGTAGTTTTAACAGGGTGGACAGGTGTGTGTGAAGTGATGTGAACAGGCTTTGGGGTTATGACTTGTCATTATCCTGTGTGTAAAAAATCAGCAGCATGCTTTTTCCTCATGCTTGTGTCATCTTTGTTCCTATCTACCTGTGTTTGTCATATTTATTTTTTATATGTGAAAAGAAGAAGGCCTTGCAATGCAGGTAGAATCATTCGATTTCATTTCATGTTCCGTTTATCAGGCCAAACTTTACAGTTATTGTATTGCATTTTTGTTTCAACTAAAATTGTCACTCAGCAGTCAAATACCTACACATCCGTGAGTATGACTTTATTGCTGCCAAATGTAAAACTCTAAGAAACTAGCAAAATTATGTTTTTTCCTACTAGGAGTAAAGACTGAAGGACATGGAATGGATGAGTGGTAGCATATGGTTTTGTTTTTCTGTAAGCATTGATTTTATTAACTGAGGATAGCCTTATATCTGCATACATCAACTCAAGAGTCAATCAGATTAGCATATCATGCTGCTTAATATACGGCAAAACAATAATTTGCCTCTTTTCGCTGCCCAATCAGCCAATGCTGAAAAAATGTAGAAACACCTGGTTTGCCTGGATAAACATTCGTAATTTATAACACTGTGGTGCATGGATCTCTTGTTTGGTTAGCAAGTACATCTTCATTAACCTTTTTGCATAGTTTATGTTCGTGTAATAAATTCACACAATGGGCCGAAAATAAAAGGGAAGGATGATTCAGACATATAACTACAGGACATAAATAGGCCCATGTGTATGTCAGGAAACACACTGTCTCCTAGTCACAGCAGAAGACTTACTGTGGACACGTACTGAGAGATCAGAAACGGTCCTCATCAGAATGTTAAAACAATAAAAAAATGTTTTTTTATGATTCGGGTTTGTGTGTGTTTTGTCATTGTCGTGGTGTGGTGTGGTCTGGGTATGCCATTGTGAAAACAGGAAAGAAAAGACATCCAATGACAGTTTGCATTCACAAAAATATTTATGAAATATTCCCTACTCCGTATCCTGTGTATTTTGACGCTACGGCATCCAAAATGTCTAATCACACACCTGTATGAACTAACAGGTAGGTGGATATTGGACAGCCGACAAAGGTCTCTGATCGAAATAAAACTAACACATACCAACAGAGTGAGAGTACCAGAGCATTTCTCTCCTGCATTACGCTCTTGCATCCTATAAGGTACCTTGTTATGCTGTATCCGTTTGAGGGTCAAGGGAAATTGTTTTGAGTTAAATGTTCAACATGGCCTAGACGAATGTCAGTTCTCTGTAACACATACGAATAACAAGGCAGGAAGGCCGCGAACATTTTAAGCAGGAGCAGACGCAAAAGTCAAGTTGTATCACATCAAAAGTCCGAATTCACATCCCAGATGACCAGGTGGAGGCCAGGAACGTCCTGTTAAAACAACCTTGACATGAGTCATCACGACAGTGTCCACGAAAACCAATCCCAGGGACAGGAACATGAGGAACTGACAAGGAACACAGTGAGTAATACTGAAAATGCACAGCAGGACCTCTGAGTTCTGGAGAAATATGCTGTGCCAGAATCCTTTTTCCGATGAGATGTAATACCGTGTCATTCAGGTCAAGTTGGAGATGAAACATGCATTTTTAGCCCGTGGGCTCGGAACAACACGCATTTGTTTGATGTGACATGTTTTCAGAACTTTAGCTAAACACTAAACTGTGGTTGGCTGACTGCTTCCAAACACGTGACCTTTAAAAAAAAACACAAAACATAAAGCATGTGGCAATGTTAAGGTTATGTGACATGAGAATCGGGAATTCATTCTAATAACTTAAATTTGCATGAAAGATTGACAGAATTCACATGAAACCCATGTAAGGTCCAGCTCACCGGAGTCCATGGGGATATGGAGAGGAGTGAGGTAAGCCTGTAGGTACTGCTGGGGGCTCAGCAGATCTCTGGACAGCAGCTTGACCAGGAGGTCCTGAGGAACAATCATCTCTGGCATCTCATCCAACAGAGAGCCCCGCGGCGTCTTCGAACCCTGTAACCGTAGTGAGATGACGCTAAGTCAGCTACAGTTCAGTCAATTACAATCGGGTCTGGTAAGCGTTTAACTTTCAGAGGGATCTCTTCTGCAATGAACACAAGAAGTCAGGCCCTGTAATTAGACCACCTGCACAGATGTGGTTCACGACCCACCTTATTGGTGAGTTTGAGGAGGTGACTGCCCAGTTTGAGCACCATTGACAGGGCAGTGCGGACCAGGGCCTCGGTTTCCTCGTCATCGCCGGGCATGTCTCCGCCCAGCGCCACACCCACCCTGGCCTCTACGTTCAGCAGCTCATAGCTCCACTGCTGGAACAGCCTGCTGGGAAGGTCATGTGACATCACCAGGATCCTGGACACCTTGATGCGAGCACTGCAGGGCGATGACGGGGACCAGGAGAACATTGAGACGACATGTAAAACAATGCCTACGCGTTTCGGAGGACATGTGCTTGACCTTACCAGAATATGCAAAACCATGATACATCGATTTTACCAAGACACCCTACCCGTGTAGACACTCCTGCATATCCCTCAGATCCTGTAGCACACATGCAAGTATCTCACTGGATGACTACAGGAAAAACAGAGATGGTGAATGAAGACATCCCGCAAATAAACGTAAAGACGTAAATGTTGCAATGCGGTCGACAGAGCCGAGTGCCCGGCAGCAGACCTAACAGACCGGTCAACCAGCTTGCTGTATGTTGCCGATTCAATTCATAGGCTTTTCTGGTTGATCTAAATTACCTCCATGACGTGAAGCATGCAGGTTGGGTACAGCAAAAGCAGGCCCGTGACAGCATCACCTTGGTACTTCCTCTGCAAGCTCAGGTTCAGCTCTTCATAGTGAGCTGAACATCCCAAGGAAAAGGAACATGAGGTCTCCTTCCTAACCCTGAGTTCTATGATAGCTAACTCGTTATTGGAAACAACTAGCATTCCATTAATTAGCTTTATTGCAGCAATTATATTCTGTTCTCTAGCTTGGAGTGAATTCCATTTGACGGACCACACTGCTGTGTCCTTCCTGTTCATTGGCAGACCCAGGCTGTGACAGGCATAAAATGGTGTTCAGTAGTATAGCAGCTATCCAGACGTGGAGTGACTGTTCAACACTTTTCTGTAGAGGAAGCCTATCCAAACCTCAGAGACTTGTGAACGCATTATAAAGCGTTATGAACCCTGGCTTTTGATTTGACCAGTCAGCTACCAATAAAGCCATGCTTCAGGAGAACGTGCAGTCAATGTACAGTGAGGTCCTTGATCAGTAATAGACGGATACCTTCTAACCTGTCATGGAATGTAAACAATTTGTTCTAACAGCTCTTATAATGTGTTCTGAAGTAATGTTTGGCTGACCTCCAATGTCTCTCCTGTCTTCCAGTTGCTGGGGGAGGCTGGCAACAACGACCAACCGGTGTAACAGGAACTTCTGGAGAGCCAAATGAGAAGGGTATCAAGGTATCTGATGAGAGAATGGGTGTTTAAAACAGGCACACAAATAAAATGTCCGTCTAGCTCTGTATAAGGTGCATTCAGCTGGGATAGTAATAGGAAAAATATGCTGCTGTTAGGTTGTGTGTGTGTGTGTGTGTGTGTGTGTGTTTTCTCAACTGAACAAATTACAAAACCCAAATATTGAAACCAAACCATGGATGTTCCTACCTACCAATCACAAATGAAGAACAACCCCATACTACTCAACCAACATCAAATAATAGGTCATGGCATTAATTATTTAGAAATCTAACCTGAGAGATTATGATCGTTTGCCTGACAACATAGAAATCCTCTGCTGCACCACTGATTCCTACATATTTTCATCTAAGACTTCTTCAACAAACGTGAAAATCAGGGGGTTGTACAACATTGAATTGAAATCACTCAAAACTAATCAGAGAGTCTAAACCAATTACATATATTTTTTATGTTGCTATGCACGCGTGTTTGGCTAGAGGAAGGAGATTGGGTAGCCAGGCAACATGATTTTTCGGTTTGCGTTATAATGGACTTTTAAATGGCCTGCTTGCAAACATGGAAAACCCGTGCACAGGATATGTTCCCAGGATGCTCTTCACACAATATAAGCTGTTGAAATCTTATATATATAACCTTCAGTAGAAATTACTGAACTTGACAACTGAATGCAGTTTTTAAAGCCCTTACTGACAATTAACCACACAAACCATCTCCTCGTGTGGATTCAAAAGTCTTCTTTGCTCCATACGGCAGTGAAACAAGCTAGTCCCAACATCTTCCTTCTGTTTGCCGAGATGTAGCTGGCTGGATACCTCCATCTATTGTCTCTGTCTCTCTGCGCCTCTCTAAGCCATGTACTGACTGGTTCAACAGCAACTGGAGAAGCTAGCCCTCCCCTTGTGTTTATCACACGCATGGTATTTCCAGGAGACCTACTGTTCCCTTGGTGCAAAAAAAGCCAAGCCTTCTGCACTCAGTCTCAGTATGCAAGACTGCCAACAGAAACTTAGATAAAAGGACCATGCCCTATTTGCTAGGCTATGTTGGTAGGTGGTCGGACGTGTTGGTAAACAAGTCCTCCTCAGAAAAGCACGACTACCGTCACAGTGCAGACTAATTTGAATATGAAAGCAACTTGTGTTTGAGAGCCACATAACCAGGCCACAACTTCACAGTGTAAGTTTCACAGCAGGTCTGTTAATGGTCAATAAACGTCTTATTTCAGTGTTTGTTTTAATACTGCACAATTCCATGTTGATCAAATGGAATTGGTTGCATGCAGAGGTAGCACACATTTAATATCACACACGCATCCAGCTCAGTCTCAGGCTTATGGATAACAACAGCGATCGTTACATTCTTTTTCGAGGACTGCAGCAGGTACTGAGCGCCAGCACAAACCTTTCGAACGGTCCTCTGGGACTGATCCAGCTTAGTAAACAGCGACATTCTGTCCTCAAATGCCGAGTTCCAGACCGTAAAGGGCACATTATCAACTTCGTGCGATTTTGAAGCCATGATTGACAATGCTTGTTTCGACTTGTTACTAAGCAACGAGCTGGGGTGGAGAAAAATAACAGCAAAAGAGGCTGGATATTCACTTGAGCGCAAAAATTGACACTATTTAAAGTACCTTTGAGTACATGGTTATTTCGATTACTTCTACTAGAGTTCGGTGTATTTTGTAACAATACCAGACTGCTCTATTTTACACTTTGTAATTAACCAAATGTTTTCCAACAAAATAACAATACCTAGCAGACCGAGTATTTTTTTTAACATTTTGTTCATTTACTATACAGAGCAACTTAGAGTCAGCGTACTCAACTAAAATGAATAAAAAACAACTGGACATATCACGGTCAATTATACAGTAATAAAACAAACAAAAACATTACCTTTACCAGTAATGCTGTTGAAGTCAAAAGGGTGTTCCTTGTAAACGTATTAACATAACTATAATGTTAACTACTAAGTTTAACAAAATATATTTAATAGCTGTAATACATTCGTATAACAATCGTGTAATTGGACCATACTGAAAACTTGAAAGGCATCTACTGACCACCAGATGCTGCTAAAACAAACCCACCACTTAGCTCTCGTGAGTGCGATTTACAAATGGTGCGTTTAAAACTAGGAACTAACAAAAAACGACCTTGACTTGGAAACGTACGTACTAGTTTGGAGCTCTTGGAAGATTCCCGAGTGGAAATCTGATGTAGATGACCATTCTAAACATATTTCACTCATATTTAGAAACTATTTCCATGCTGTGTTTGTCCTTCCAGTCCAAGTTTCCGAAAATTTTGTAGTTCTGAATTCCGAGTGGTTTTGAACGCACCAGAAGGCTGTGCGTGAGTCCCATGCCAGTCTAGGAGCCGCGGCATCAACAGTTTCCTCCGAATCATCCAGAGGATGACTACGATTTATTGAAAATCGTCAGGGCTGAGTGACACCGCGTGGAAATGTTCAGGTACGTCTAAATATATATGTATCTATCAACTTGTGTAGAATTTTGTTACAATGTATTGTTGTTCTTATTATCGGAAAGAAATGTAATTCCTTTGAATTGATGGGAATGGCTACTAACTGTCGTCAGCTAGCTAGCTAGGCAAGCAAGCGACAGCGACACCCCGGTGGTTAGCAACTTGAGCTGAGGCAACCCATGTTTGACAGCTGACAGTTTGGCTTAGACCAGTTTGTTATTTTGTCGCTAAAAACAGTAAGATATATAACAAAGACATTACGTCCTATAGAAAATATCAAATAACGGAGCTAGCTAAGCATTCATTATTTTTCTCACAGTGCCAGTGGCCTTGTAAGTGGGTTTGTCTTGTCACACTCAAACACAGTGGTTTGGCTGTAGATATGCTTGACGTTAGGATCCCTGAGATGACGCAAGATTGAGATCATCATCATCATGATGTAAGATGGATGGATAGGTCCATTTTTATTAAAAAACGTCATAATTCAATCGGGAAATAAAAAAAAAAAGAAATTGTGTTCTATATCTATGTAGGCCACCTTGATGCCAGAGCAAAGGTCAATCATTCAGCAGTATTTATTCCCAATGTTTTCTAGAAGGTCGCTAGACCTGGGGCTAAATGTAATGCAAATCCAGGCATTGTCCATTTTCTCAATTTACCTGTCTTTCATGCTCTTTTCTCAAGTGGGAAGCGTTGGCTATCTGACACCTGATTGGTTGTCCGCCTGTCTTAATCAGGGCCAAATAAGACGTGTTAGTAATCTAGTGTCTTTTGCATTACTTAGCCATTTGCTTTGTATCATGTTGGATCACATGTTTTTGCTATAGGCTGAAATTGATTGGGTCTATTATTCCAGATACTCTCCCTACCTTATTTTCAAGATAATGTGAAAAACACATAGTGAAACTTCTCGCATCAATTGTAAATGTCAGCTCACTGGCCACAATACATAAGAAAATCCTCTACTGATGAGAGGCACTTCATTCTTGTACAGACTGTTTACATTCAATATATGGCAGAATTGAGAATAAGTATTCCAGACTGAATGTGTTTATTTAACCTATGGCAGTACAGTAAATGTTCTTAGATCCTAGCCAAATGTCTCTGTGTCGAAAAACATCCATAAATAATAAGATTCATTGTCTTTTTTACATTTGTCTAACTAGACTTCCACTTGTAAGTGATTGTAAAAGTATATCATCCCATAACTATGTGCTTTGTAGTGTCCCATTAAGACTTTGCCAAGATATTGATGCTATTTCAGGTCCCAACTCTCCATGGTCTTGGCTCTGGACTGGTTTCATATGCAGCACTTCACCTCCATTCTTCCATCTCTTATTATGGAGTCACTTTGATGAATGAGAGCTCACCATACTTTTAGCTCCAAGGAAAGGAGAATGTTTTATTTTATGAAGCCACCTATTTTACTTGCGTCATTGCCATCCACTGAATTTACTCCATTGAGTAATACCTTCCCACGAGGGACCATTACAACACACGTGATGGGATTGGAGCCGAATAATGCTTGCAGACCAGGGCGTCCAACACTAACTGGCTGGGGGAAGTTCAAGAGCCAGACAGCCTGCAGAAAAGCAGTTCTGTGGCATTGGCTCACAGTGCATAGGCCCACTAATTGATTAGTAGACAAGTTAAAAGTGCTGAGTCAAAGATCATTCCAGTGTGTTTGGTAATTCAATACAAAGAGACGGCCAGAGAGAGGAGAACAAGGTCCCACATTAAAACACACTATGGCACTTAGTTACAAAGCTTAATAGGATGTCGTTATGTCATTTATGGTAGAGGACAGGGCTCTGCACAGGTCATTGTCCCTGGGCACGGGTCATTGTCCCTGGGCACGGGTCATTGTCCCTGGGCACGGGTCATAGTCCCTGGGCACGGGTCATTGTCCCTGGGCACGGGTCATTGTCCCTGGGCACGGGTCATAGTCCCTGGGCACGGGTCATTGTCTCTGGGCAAGGGTCATTGTCCCTGGATGAGGCATTGAATTACCACTTAAGGATGCTCAGGCTTTTAGTCTTTTTGGAAATATTTCTGTTTGTTTCATGTTTTCCCTGGTGGTTTTATTTGTCTATATAACGGACTGACACAAAACCTTATTAAGGGGTGTTGACACTCTGAATTGACAGTGGAAATGTAGGGGGACAGGTGGAGTGAAGGCACGGAGGTGATGGGTGGAGACAGGCATTGAACCCTGGTCTCCAGTAGGCAGCTGTACATGTACATGGAGCTGGTGGTGTTACAACAGGACCTCAGCCCCACATGACACCAAACCTTTATGTCGTACACTGAAGTCCAAAACATTTTACTGTTACTTCCCATATGCTACTCGTGTTATAGTCATTCTTACCATGCAGAATAACGACGCATTCCGCCACGTTGTCTCTTCAGATCTACGTGTGTACCATGGACACAGATATGATTCCGAAATTCTCCTCAAAAGACGAGGAGATTGACTTCTGGAAGGCACTTTCACTCAAGTACAAGAAAAAGTAAGTTATTCACAAGTCCTGTGTTTGTTGTTAATGTTAATTCTAATGCTATCTCCGATAATGTTGACGGTGTAGGCTGGAACTCAAAACGTGTGACAGATGTTGGAATCCTGTTGTTTTGCTGTGTGCCTGGGACCCGACTGAGGCCAATTACTGTGCATTAAAATCATAAAGACTTCTGAAAGGAAACACCCCTACCAGACCTGTTACAAGTACCTGAAATAACTCTGTTTTCATTTTAAAGAACAGAGATGATTGGCAGATCAATTTTCGCTTGTGAAAGTCGTTTATGTAACACTATGTGTACATTTGCTTCAGTACTGCTTTGTGCTTTCAGTAGGACGTATCTGGTTTCACATAGAAAGAGAAAGGCCCTTTTATTTCTCTCCAGTCTACACTGAATGGGATTGCGTGATGGCAGAATTAGATGTGTGTTATCCTGTTTTATGTGTGGTGGGCGAATGACGTGCCTCTGCTCCGTGTAATGGAAGCAGCACTGGGTTTGTTTCCCTCAATGCACATCCGTGTCACACAGCTCAGGCCTCATGCTGTTTCATACAAAAGACAGCTGATAAGATCACAGTGGACAAAAGACACACCCGGCTCTATGGGAAACGAGATATAACATTTAAGTTCCCTTTGTTTCCCTTTGGATGCTCTTGATTGGAAGGCTCCTCACACACACACACACAGATATTAGCAGAAAGTAGGTTTGGCTATAAAGGGCGGAGGCTGCTCTGGTTACTTGACAGCTCGTGGTTATCTGATAGGTACATCTGTCTCATCGGCAAAACAGGAAGTTCAAAGGTTACCAAAGGTGCTGCTACTGCTGGTTTGGAGTGAAGTACCAGTGGAAGAAGGGGTGTCAAAAGGTGTCACGGTTGAAGAGCCATCTTGGCTTTTCCTCCTTCACTATGGCCCCCTGGGTAGCTTTTCCTCCTTCACTATGGCCCCCTGGGTAGCTTTTCCTCCTTCACTATGGCCCCCTGGGTAGCTTTTCCTCCTTCACTATGGCCCCCTGGGTAGCTTTTCCACCCTCACTATGGCCCCCTGGGTAGTCCTACAAACTGGGAGTTCTGTTTGATGGCTTTCCTGTCTCTCCTGTCCCTCCGGTCACATGCATGCAGCGTGGCAGGCCAGCCGTCCCCTGACACAGACATTTTTAGAGCAGCTGTTGAGTATATCCATGGCCGTAGACGACGGCCAACACTTATTTACATAACCCCCACCCCCACCTTGAAACACTTGTCTTCTGCCTTGGCCACAAGCCCACAGTTCCCAACCTAATCTCCCGGTTATTTATATCACATCTCCCGGTGCTCTGGGTAGCAGACAGACAGTCTGTTGCCAGACGGAGAGGCAATGGGAGGGTGGGGTGAGGGGTAAGAGCATGTGTTATTAAACAATAAGGGGAAGTCAGAGGATTCTTCTGATAAGCCGGATGAAGAGTTCATGTCAACGTTAACAGACTAAAATGTTTGCAAGCTTTTATAAGCAGTGTAACAGTACACATCCTGTTTGGGCTGCCTGTAATGTTACCCTTTAAATCCTGTGAAGACATTAGTAAATGCCAGCAACCTACTCTATGTCGTTAAGGATTTTCATTACCTTTTTGAGTGAACCGAGGAGATAATGTGACCAGCAGGGACAAAAATCTGATGTTTGGAGGGAACAGTTGCATAACATTTTCTCAAAATAAATTTTTGAGGGGGACACAAAAAGTATTGCTGTTATACTGATTAAGTTTGCACCATCAGTTTGCCTGCTACTGTGACTCTGCAAATTCAGCTATTGGGCGTGAAGCCTACCAACTATTAGAAGGGGGGTCGCAAGTTTTGGAAACCTAAACCCAGTATAAAGTGTCTATAATCAGCACAAGTTCTTGCATTGCATCTTATTACTATTATTAAAATTACATAGTTATGTTTAGATTTATATATTGTGGGGGACAAATCATAGTTTTCCCCAGGATTGGGGGGTCATGTGTCGTCCCCCCCCACCCCACCCACCCTGGTATTTCTGTCTATGGTCAAACTATATGTCAAATTACATTAGAAAAAACACAGACAAAGTAAAAACCAATTAAGTACCAATGGAC
The DNA here is from genome assembly GCA_016801105.1 of Esox niger. NCBI lineage: Eukaryota > Metazoa > Chordata > Actinopteri > Esociformes > Esocidae > Esox > Esox niger. Next base: position 26,402 of record JACXGJ010002913.1, read on the forward strand.
TGTAAAAAACTGTGGACTTAACAACATTGTGATACTGGCTGTGTCCTCTACTGTTGCGCTGTCTGGACTTTCAGTTGCCAGGAGGCCAAAGAGGAGCTGCTGGACTTCCAGGAGGGAAGCAGAGAGCTAGAAGCCGAGCTGGAGACCCAACTGGGCCAGGCTGAGAACCGCGTGAGGGACCTGCACTCAGAGAACAACCGTCTCAAGAACGATGTGGACTCACTCAAGGTACGCTGGAGGATGTACATCCACTAGAACGGTGCAGTAAAGAAATATGCAGAAAAAGGAAATATAAACATACATCTCCTGGAATTTGACCTTATATTGTTTGTATTGAAAAGATAGAATGCTTCGCTTTTCAGAGCTGATGATAAACAGTGAAAGAAGAGTGAAAAATTAAATTAGAAACGATTGGCTTCATCTAAGGTATTGCAAAAGCTGATTCCATGTATACGTTTTTGTTAAAACAGCCTAGTTGTTAGTCAGAAATGCATGTATGTGTTCTGATTATGGAGAAACTCCACCTGTGCTTCACTGCCCCTCTTAAATCTAGCTCTGGGAAATTTGCATAAAACTAATCACTCTCATACAATATGTCATATGCCAGGAGTGGTGAGTCGAAGGACAATACTTCCCACCCCATAATTAGCCCTGGCATGGGTGTGCTAGTGAAAGCCATTTGAGGCTTCATTACCTTTCTTCTAGCAGCAGGATATTCTGCTAGCAACGCTAACTCAGATTTTCTTTTTCAAAATAAAAACCATCATTAAAATATAATATGGCAATCTAGTCTGTATTTCATGTTTAATGTCCGTTCCAATATTGTTCTAGTCTGTTCTTTTTTACAGACTCCACTGATAACTAAATTGCATTATACATTTCAATGATGGCTTTTATTGTGATAAAGAAAATCTGAGTGCCACCAGCATGTTATCCTGTTGCTAAAATTACGCTAATGAAGCCTCGTTTGGCCATCACTAGGGTGTGCCGTTCCGTGTCTGTCCCTCTACTCCCACCCTAACCCTTGATGAGGGCGATGATAGGAGTTTGCTAATTCGCCTCAGAGTTCAATAACTGCCCATGCTGACATGGACACAAACATTTTGTAACATTGATTCTATTTGTTGTTCACTCGTCCCCTCAAGCTAAATCAAGGGCATCTTTTGTACTTTGGACTGTCACTTAAAATGGCAATCCAACTGCATCCGGTCTAGATAGGAATTCCCCGAGTGAAAGTAGTTAGGGCAAGTGCTTAGGGGCTGACTACTTTATGAATGGAGTCCAGCCGTGTTCACATTACAACTGGCTGAGTAGCCCCAGTGATGAAGGTGAGCTGTTAACATGTTAACACTGTCTTCTGCTCTCCTTTATTTCCTTTTAAATGTGTCGTGGTTACTTTAGAGACAAATAATTTTTTACTTCATTTATGGAAAGTACCAGAGCAAATCATTATTTTTTATTCTGACACCAGAGTGAAGGAATCTCCAAAACGTAATTGTTTAAACACATTGTTATGAGATTCCATCTTCTTGGTGTAGGGTAGCGTGTATGTATTGAAGTAGTCAGTGTAGAATGCAGATGTATCTCTTGTAAGGCAGCATTTCGGGACAAGGTTTGTGGTTAATTGGTTTGGATGTGACACATCCAGAAGATGTAGGTCAGGCAGAACCGCTGTCATCTGCTGAGATGAGCAGCAGAGAGCTGGAGCAAGAGGAAATGTGGGTCACATCATCATCCCCAAGTCCAGAGCACAACAGAACGAGCTCTGAAAAATAGATGACCGAATGTAGGTTAGTTTGGTGTGTGGAACCGCTGAGCGTCAGGGACGTATTTAACCAAGTGAAAGCCCCCCCTCCAATGCTGGGGATGTGCAAGCTGTTTCCAGAAGTGTCTGGTGTTAGCGCTGGCGAAACCAACTCCAACCTCCAACCATACCGGATGCAGGGACATAAACGTTTCAACCACAAGTTCAGCTAACCCTAGGGAAGTAGGTGAGCGGCTTACTGCCAAAAATCCTAAACTAACCTTTAATGGGTGACCCCCCCGCAGGAGAAACTGGAGCAGCAGTATTCCCAGAGCTACAAGCAGATCAGCATGCTGGAGGACGACCTGGGTCAGACCCGGAGGATCAAGGAGCAGCTCCACAAATACGTGCGAGAGCTGGAGCAGTCCAACGACGACCTGGAGAGAGCTAAGAGGTCTGCAAAACGATCTACAGGGGTTAGGTTCATTTTATGGGAAGGGTATTCAACTCAATATCTACCAGAAGTGCTTATCCAAATGTAGTGTACCTCACACCATCATTTAGAACACAAACCCTTTATATAATATCCAGATAATTGTATTTGAACCTAAACAACAGTCACAGTAAAAAAAAACGGTTCGGTGTTGGTGTTTAACGTGCTTGTGTGTGTGTGTGTGTGTGTGTGTGTGTCTGTGTGTTCAGAGGTAATTAAATGACCCTCCCTTCTACCTCCTGTGCAGAGCCACAATCGTGTCCCTGGAGGACTTTGAGCAGCGTCTGAACCAGGCCATAGAGAGGAACGCCTTCCTGGAGAGCGAGCTGGATGAGAAGGAGTCCCTCCTGGTCTCAGTGCAGAGATTAAAGGACGAGGCCAGAGGTGCCCATTGATCCGCCTGCCGTCCCTCATTAAAATCAGCCTTTTTCATCGGCCCAGTGATATCCGTGTGAAATGAACAGAACCCATCTTCTCACGGCATTAGCGTAGCTCACAGCTGTTAATGATTGTGGGGCTTATCACGGCCCTAAACACTGACTGAAATATTCCGCCTGTACGTCTGCCTGTCTTTTAGACCTGCGCCAGGAGCTCGCCGTGCGAGAGCGTAATGTCGACGTGACGAGAATGTCGGCGCCCACCTCGCCCACACAAGGAGACAGCGAGAAGATGGATTTCTCCGTCCAAGCCTCGATGTCTCTCCCTGCCACCCCCCTTGCCAAAACCCTGGACAATGCCTTCGCCAACCCCCCCGGTAGCCTTTTGCTCTTACCTTCTAGCTTCTCTGTGACCCCGAACCTGCTTTGCATGCACCCGTACATTGTCAATACAGTAGATAAGTCATTGGGTGTTTGTTTTGTTGGTTTCACTCATGTTTATTTATTTACTTGGTTTCCTGTTAATTTCCCCCACCCCAGAGTTGTCCAATGGCCTTGGTAACTCACTGACTCCCTCTGCCAGAATATCGGCCCTCAACATTGTTAGCGACTTGCTGCGGAAAGTAGGGGTGAGATACATTTCCTGTTCACTGTGTGTCTTGGTAGACTGACCATCTCATGTCATACAGCCATCTCTTCATAGTAAAAGGCTTCGGCCTACATTCTGTCTGTCACAGGCTCTGGAGTCTAAGCTTGCAGCCTGCCGAAATTTTGCCAAGGACCAGAAAGCCAGGAAGTCTTATGCCATTGCGGAGAATGGGAACGTGATCAACGGCAACGCAGCCAAGTTCTCCCATTCGCTCCACACGACGTCGTCGTACTACGACAAAACGTAAGGCCAAGCCCGACTTCATCCTCAGTGACTTCCTCGCTCACTCAAACACACACACTATTACATACGAGGTGTATAGTTGATGAGGGTGTATGGAGCTTGACAAGGGCTCTCACACTTTTGTGTTTCGTCCCAGCAGGAGAGAGAGGGTAATATTTCCTGCATTAACTCTGGGTAATGACCTTCCTCCTATGATGATGAGTGTGGGGCAATTATTCAGTCAGTCTGTCCCCTGCTGCATGCTGTTTGATTAACAAGCCTTCCTCCTTTCCCTTGTAGTTCTGGGGTCGACTCTCTGGGGCTAGATATAACTGCTCTGGGGGGGTCTAGAACATTTCCCTGCTCCTTTCTTAACACCAGGCTGATCATTAATACGACTCTTTGTTTGCTTGCGTGGGTCGGTAACACACGAAGCCAACTACACAACAGAATTCTTACTTGCTGTGACCTAAGAATCCTGTTGGACAGTTTATGTATCCTCACAGATACGACCAAACACAAAATTGAAACGTTCAGTCATCCAAATTGGGGCGAAGTAACCTGTCCCTGTTTTAATGTAGTCGGTGCCCTCCTCCTGTTTGCCCTCCTTGGCATGGTCTTTGAAGGCATGAACCCTGCTGGATGTCCGCTGGTGGTGGTCTGTCTGTCTGGGTTCGCTGTGGTGTCGTTGTGTGGTAACTGTCGATGGGAGATTGCCGGAGCGTGCTGGCTGCAGAACAGGACGTGGTCACGAGGACGCTGTTTGGGTTTCACTGCTGGGAGGGGTGTAAAAATAGAACAAAATAGGGTACACTTGTCACCGCTCTGCCGCACTGTTCAAAAGAGGTAGCCAAGTGGATCAGGAAGAAAAGGGATCAATCAGACAGAAGAGTTTAAAGTGGAATATACTAATGAGAACATTGATGATTAGTCGTGACTCAGTTTACTATGGTCCTCAAAGCAAAAACTAACCTCAGACTATTTAAAAGACATATCGAAGAAGACTTGAAATGCTCTTTCTTTTGTTGGTAGTTTGCGACACATTTTTTTATAGAGCCCCCCATTGGGTTTTGCACTGTTCTGTCGAGACTCTGTCTTGTGTGCACACCGCTCGATTATCCCACAACTTACGACCATAATCCTGCGTGGTATGTCTGGTTCATGTCGGTGTGAATTCAAGCATTATGGAGACCATTATGGGAACCAAGATAAGGCTGTTTAGTTTTGTTATTCTCTCTCATAATGCAAACAGGCCCTGGCTCTTAAAAGACACGGGATGACGTGACCTTGAAGCCTTGTGATCTTCCACTCGCATACAACATAAACACTTTTGTTTCTTCAAAGGGTTTATTTGTAGTGGTTTCCAGCAGATCTCCTGATATAAATTGTCATGTTTGGCAGCGCGTAACCAAGTCCTGTTGAGTTGTGTGTGTGTGTGTGTGACCACATGGGAAAGCAACAGGCCCAACCGCTAGTATTAAGGACAGCGTGAGAGGTGAGCCGCTGTGCTCTCGGTCACTGGTTCAAACCTGCATGGGATCCATCAACCACTGGAAAGCACAGCAGCCTTTCTTTTATATTTGGCTACACTTGAATGTTCCCTTTGTCTGGTGGAGTAGTGGAGATGCAGCCACCATGGTCCTGCTTTAAAGATGTATCTGGCCACAGATCAACCTAGAGTTTATTTCATTATACATCCACCACCCCCCTCTTGCCATGGTCATTTGTCTAACACATTTAAAATGCCATTAAATACTTAAGTACAAGGATATACACTCACCAGCCTCTTCATTGGGGGCACTTAGCTCCTGTCTTGTAGGTCCCCCTTTTGCCTCCATATGCTTCATGTCAGCTCGAACGAGTCGTCAACCAGGTGTTCCCACCCACCGGTCTGATGCACACTGGCGAGTTTTGTCTTTCCCACCGTCCTCTGTAAGTTCTTGAGATGGTAGTGCGTAAAACTCCTAGCAGCCGTTTCTGAGATGCCGGAACCACCACGTCTGGCACCAAGAAGTACACCACGATCAAAGCCGCTAAGATCACACTTCTTCCCCATTCTGAAGTTTGGTCAAACAACAACTAAGCCTCTTTACATTGGGTTTCAGCTGCATGATTCACTGTTTGGCTATTTGCGTTAACATGCAGGTGTACCTAAATAAAGTGGCCACTGGGTGTATATCTTCCGCTCTAATATACCTGTTGTAGCATCTCGTCATATAAATGAATCCAAGTGAATTTGATAGGGAGCAATGCTTCCTAACCACCGGTAGATAAGACTAACTAGCCCGTGTTCTGCTTGTGTGTACAGCAGGGCGATGACGGACCGGGACAGTGGCACCCTGAAAGCCATCACAGCCCCTCCCGCCACCACCTCCCCTGGACTTCTGCCTCTCACGGTGTGACGGCGACGGACGGTACACCCGCCAAGCCCCACTGTTCACCCTGGCACACACTCCTCTCTCCCTCCTGCCAACAGACAAGGCCATGTCTTTAAGCGGAAGCATGGTGTTGACTTAAAACAAGTCAGAGAGAGATAGGGAGAACATAAATATAGCTAGCACCATTGAACACTTCTGACATATTGTAAAACTGTCTCCCGTTGTACAGCTTTTTCACAGGCTGTCTCTGTAATTCTGACTGTTTAGTGCTTACTGTACATGTGTCTCACTGTCTCAAGACAATTACACACACACACACACACACACACACACACACACACATACACACAAACACACACATACACACACATACACACACACTTCTATAGATCACTCCACAAAATCACCCAGATTGAAGGTACACCCAACGAGATGCTTTCCATGTACAATCCTGCCTGCAATAATCTCCTCACAACTTTAGTCTAAACAAAACATTGTACTTTTACAAATTTGACACAGTTCATCAGCATGTGGAAAAACATATTGTAACAGGTGAGGAAATATACCACATTAACCAAACCTACAGAAGAAGTCAGACATGTGAATTACTGTGCCACTGTCATCTAACAGCTTTAGATCCGGCTATGAGGAGACTCCTCCCAACTCCCCACCCCTGATGTGGAATCTAGTGTTGATTGGTTGCCAGCCGGCACACATTTATGTAAATGTGTTTAATAGCCAGGCACAATCGGACGGTTAGTAACAGGGGTTTAGGTCTCCCGTGTCAGCCCTATGCCTTTCTTTCCTTGAATGTTAACTTCAGAAGCAATCTGAGGTTTGCTGTTTTTATTTATGTGTGTTTTAAAATTATTTGTTTCGAACCGTTCAAAAGGGATGGTGTAACGCATCCCTGTGGGCTGCCTGTTAGTGGCTCAGTCGGCCTGCATGACAACATGCACAGTATTGGTCATATTGATCATTATTTATAGATGTCCATTGTGAGGGCCGTTGCGTTGCCGTGGTGTTTTAGATAGACCACATTTGCCAGTACTGCATTTTTATTTTATTTGTCTTAATTTTTTGTGTTGAATTTTCACAGGTGTCTCACTGTGTTTTATTTTGTGTGAATATCACAACCCTGGGTTGGCAACCCAAGGTGAAGGGCATTCATATTGGGTATATATTTTCCCATTCTTTCAGTGGTTTTGTTTGGTTTTTGTTCACGTGCAGTATTGCCTGTTATATTGTACATAGTTTTGTTTATTTAAATTGAATTCCGATTAATTGTATAGCATGATGTGTTCAAATTAAAAGAATGACATTACATGCTTGTTAAAGTCATAAATCATAATGTAGAATCCATTATCTTAAAATCTTGGGAAAATAAAAATATATAAAGCCATCTATTTTTTTTTTAAAACTGAAAGTAGTTCAAAGTGCATTACGAGCAGTTCAAGTGTGTATAACAAGTTAATACAGATTGTATATTGGCCAGTATTCTAGTCTAGTTTTGAGGACAGCTCTGCCTCAAGGGCAAAAATGAATGCAATTGGTTAAATTCAGAGTTATCCGATTAACTAACGTTCAATAGTGGTAAGGTTTAAATCGAAGTAATGCTTATGAAATACAACAGATGGATTCACACCACACCCTTTTAAGGCAACCTATTTACGGTCTCTGCACAGGTCTAAAATGTTGGATTTGAGGACACTTCCTCAGGTGGGTTGTAAAAAGGGAGAAAAGCCATACTGATTCAAAACAGCAACCGTGACCTGTTTAGTTCAACGCTAAAATCTGCATTAGTAAAATGTCCATTAAACATGAAGTCAACACTGCCCCATGGAGGATAACAGTTGCACTTGTAAAGTGATGGAAAATATTATGACTACTTTGTTTATAGATTAGAATGCTATTTCATTATTTTTATTCGTACAGGTGAATATCACAAGGAGAATGCCCATGATTTCTTTTTTTTATTTTGTCAGTGGAAGTTACCAATAACAGACATGGATTTCAGGTTAAATTGTTAAATCCTTGACATTGTTTGAGGACTTGTTATAGCCTGGGCGTTGCCACTGAAGACGCTATATATTTATGTTGTCAACTGGGTGGGACTTCATCTTCCCTGGCTAATCCCTCCAGTTCAAATGGTTGTGTGCTCACAGCTTTAATCAAGACAGGTTGGTTAATATATAATACTGAAAGTGAGTAATTCCCTTAATGACCCTGCCAGCGATGGAAAAGATGTATATAATATAATGGCTCAGACACAGATAAGAGCTCTCCATCATTATGTTTGAAATATAATGGCGGTGAAAAAATTATAAAAAGCATCCAGCCAAGGAAGTCCTTCCAACCAACTTTCACTGTTCACAAACATGGGTTAATTACTTTGGCTACATTATCAGAATTTTTCATGTCATACATAGCTTTTAAGACCATACAAGCTGGCAAAAGAAGACAACAAAAACCTCTGAAGTACTTAAATGGTTTTCAATGACAACAAGTGTAAGTTTCTAAATAATGCTAATTCACTGAAAGGTCCTCTCATGGTGGGTGCAGCCGACAGGCATTCTGATAGTAAAGCCATTTAAATCCTGTGACTACAGAATATAGGATTAAACATGTTGTATCTGATTATTATCATGGGACAAAAATAATTGTATCAAAGATTCAGTTGTAGTAATGTTTCAGTAGCAAACCACATGTGTTACCCACTACATACTTCCTTTAGTTCTTTTTTTACAAGAAAACTTATCATGGACCTTTAATTGGACAGATAATTTGATGAAATATAAAAAATAAAACCATCACATCAACAATGCTATCTGGACATTCTGGCTTCCGCCATTTTGTTCCTCAAAGATTCTTATACCACAAGAAGTATGTATGGTACAACCCTCAGCGCTCCTTCAAATGGATGTTGCCTGTTATCGTGCCTTCTTCTCAGCTATTTCCTCCATCTGCCTCTTTCTCATCTCCAGCACCTCTGTCAGCCTGGCGTTATTCTTAGCACGCTCCTGAGCCCGGATCTCTTCTACGTCTTCAAAAAATCTGTGTCTGTAAGAGGTGTACACTGTTACTATTACCTCCCACACATTGGCAGTATACCATCAAGAAATGTGTAGGAGTCCAATGACATGTTCACTCACCTACAGTATATTAATAAGCAAACAGTTGTGTAAATTGTGTGAGTTATTGCATAATTTATCTGACTGAATTCAGAAGTTATTGATGAATTAAGCAATAAGGTATGCAGGATGAGCCATATGGCCAATGTACCACTGCTAAAAAACAGTTATTGAGTAGACTAAAACACATCTCAGAGTTCTTGGACATTGCTTATGGCCCAAATGAAACGGATTCTGGAATCTATACACATTTTGTGGGAGGAGTAGATGTAATTTTAAGGATAAAAACATGTATTAACTTTTGATGTGGAAAAAACATGTTATAATAAGTTGTTATTCAAAATATAATATTAAAAAGGAAATAATGTGTATGTTTTTATGTCATGCATATATTTTTTTATTAGCAATTAAGTTGTTTATTTGTAAGCTCAAAATCCTTCAATTTCACTCAATGGCCTTTGCCCTAGCATGTGGCCTTCGTGCCCTAAACATTTTTGGGATACCGAAGGCCAAATGACCTTGCCCCTAAAATAACGAAATTCCAAGCCTGGTGCTTAGCCTTGGTATATTGGCAATATAATGACAATATACCAAACGCTATAACATTCTTAAAGTGATGTCATATTGGCGATATAAATATATCGTGGTTTTCAGCCAATCAGCATTCGGTGTTCGTAAGGTACAGCATTTCCCAGCAAATAGACGGTCCGGGGATCGTGGCTTCGAAGAAAAATGTGTTTACAAAAGTCAGGCACTGGTACTTACATGAACTGCAATTCTTATCAAAATGTGGGATAGAGGTTAATGAGTAATTTACTTTTACTAGACAGTAAGTATGAATATTAGAGGATCATCACCTGTTAAAAAAGGCAGTGGCCAGTCCCACGATTAATGTTCCAAATAGAATTGGTTTTGTAAGGCGCTTTACGGCAGACAGTTTATGTTGCTTCATGGCAGACAAGAGTCACGACTTGACTTGCTCTCTGTCAAAATCGTATTCCGCTAATATCTGGCAAAAACTAACATTGGCAAAAACTGGACAAAACGATGACCTCCCCTAGCATGCAGAACTGATGCAGAAGCTGAGCAGCACGCACAACTACTTCCGCCATACCCGCCCACTATACCCGCCCACTTAATTACGAATCTCACCGGGTGAAAGTTGAATTAATATGTTTTGGAACTGTGCTGCGGGTGGGCTAATCTACTCTAAGCAAAAGGCACGTAATTACAATTTGGATTAAGGAGTATGATTCTATTTTTACATGTAGTAGTGATTGCCTGGAAAGGAATTTATTTGTCCCGCTTCCCATATACTTTCATAACCAAAGGCGCGTGTCGTAATTATCGAACTAAACAAAAATAAATTACAAAAATACACTCATAAACAAGTGTTACGCATTTAACAGAAAGTCAAAACAGCAGTAAATATCTTTGTCCCATACATATCCAGAAATAATTCAAGTGGAACCCAATATATCAAAGTCCTAGTTCGGATGGGAAACGGGTTGTGGAGGGACCAATGCATTCCAAACATCCGCTCTTTTACGGGAATATGTATATAAATAATGGTTTATATTACATGAACGCGCAATACTGTAAATATGTTAGTTGTATCGTTTATTCATAGTAACAATTACCAAGTGAACACATAATGTCTGAAAAAAGTTCTGCAACAGGATCTGATCGATTTAAATACCTGCAGATGCTTGTCACTGAGTTTCAGGACACAGACAGTGATGGTACGTTTCTAAGTAGGTTACTTTAATGCAGGAGATTAGGTTACGGTTTAATATGCACTCGGAACCTTATGGATCATTTTGGCCAGTTGTTAAATTGTGCTAATGAGTTAAAACCCAAAGGCGGAAACAGGTTCCTATTTTGTACCACACATCTTGCGTCATTTTATGACCTGTTGAAAAAACAAGTCACAAAAGCGTCTGTTTTTTGTGTGCGTACGATCCCCTAAAGCAAGGGTATTCAACTATTACTATACAACATCCCGGTTCTACCTCATTCATTGCACCGACCTGGTGTCTCCAGTCTCAGTCCCTAATTAGAGGGCTGCAATGAAAAAACATCCAAAGTGGAGCTCTATAGCGTCTGTAATCAAATGAATAGAAGTTGTAACATATTTTGGATTATAGCTGATGGCATGGCGATTTGTGTAACTTACTGTAGGAATAACTACAGTATTAGATCTATTATCTATAGCTAACATTGTTATCATGTTGGTCACTTGTAGAAGCCAAAGAACAAGTTTTGGCCAACCTGGCCAACTTTGCCTACGATCCAAAGAACCTGGAGGACCTAAGGACCCTTCAAGTGATTGAACTCTTCCTGGACATGCTCACAGAAGAGAATGAGAATTTTGTGGAGTTTGGAATAGGTGTGTATCGCACAAGTAACACTAATTGTATTATACCTGACAGAGAATAGTGTAGAGATGTTACGTGTCTAGTACAGACATTTGAAAGGAGATACTCCAACACAGATTTATTTCTATGTATTCCCAGGGGGCCTGTGTAATTTGAGTATGGACCGGGAGTGCGTTGACCAAATCCTGCAAAGTGAAGCCATTCCTTTGGTAACCGGTTGCCTGTCTAGCCGGCGGGAGGAGACGGTGCTGTCTGCCATCACTACGCTCATGAACCTCACCACGCCTGCCTCTTCTGGCCAAACCACCGATGCCGCAGTGCTACAGTGCATGTTGCGCTTCTCCATGTCCCAGAGCCCACGCCTGCACAACCTGGCCACCGTGTTCCTTCAGGAGTGCTGCACCAAGGAGCAGGTGGCCCAGGCAGAAGCACAGATGCTGGGCCACCATCCCACCGCGCTTGGGATCCCCCTGCCCAAAGACTAGGCTAAGTCGGAGAGAGAAAAAAAATGCTAGCTAGATCTCGCTTCTGTTCCACTAGATTCCAGGATGATATGCTTTTAGAGAGATGTGCTATCACTTACAGTAGGTGTGCATAATGACTCAAGGAGAATGTTTCATAAAAACCTTATGTACCTGGAGACAAAAGAAACTATTCCAATTCCGTTTTTGAGACCCTGCTTATTTTCATGAAAGAATTTAACGGCCTCTGTTACTCTTGGCAATTGACAATCTGGATTTATGGCTGATTTAGAGAACTTGAGTTGCTATGTTCTTTTGACCTGGGGTCTGGTTCCGCATCTCAGCGGGTGAAATCACGTTTGTGCTGGTCCATGACAGCAGGATTATCAAAGGTGTTTATGAAGGACTTAACTTTGGGAACAGGCAATCCAACAAAAGCCCATCAAAATCTCCTGCATTTGTGTGAATCCTTGCTTTCCTTGTCATTTGGTCCCAGAATCAAGCCTCTGCATTCAGTTAACAAATATAAATGTTTTCTTAAATTTCCTTGTCACGTCATGGTCTAGCACCTCCGACAAACACCTGCAAATGGAATAAGACCCATATGACTTTCTGATTAAGTCTGCAGTGTTATTTGAAGCCTGGTCACTGTTGAAGGTGTTTATTCAAGAATTATCTTTGGTAAAAGTATGTTGACGAAAGCTGTTCAAAATAATGAAACATTTCTAGTGCAATTTGCTATGCTGGTCAATTGGTAACTATAAACCAGTAATAAAGCCACTCAGTAAACAATGTACTTTATTTAATTAAAGAAATGTGACTGACCCCCAGCAGAACTCAGAAGCAACACATGACCCTCTTGGCCCTGTTCCAGGTCTGGTTCTGGGTCTCCCATCCGGAAATGGCGCAGACTTGGCCCAGACTCAGGTGCAGAGCATATGTATCTGGGAAAACGACCCTGAGGAAATACTTCCCAGCTGTATCTGCGTGCTCCTACGTATGTGTGCTTCAGAGGCCTTTTAAAGTCTTATCAGATCTTAGGTCAAGGGGATCGCTAAACACTTGTCAGTCATCCGTGATCAACAGACATACCTACACTGGATTTTAATTATGCAACATGTTTTATTTGACAATTTATAGGGGCAGTGGGGTTCACATGATCAGGTTTGGCCCCAGAAATAATGCAAAACAGGTCTGTGTTTAGCTGATTATAATGTGTATGGCACATTCCTGTACATACTTTCACTTTTTATACATTATCCAGTTTTTACTAAAACATAACATCATCTCAACCAGTTCTGAAATATAAAAAGCATTGAAATGCCCAACTGGCTCAAATATACTGGCTTCCAGCAGCTGCTGTGGCAGAGCAGAGCAAAAAAAAACATTTAGCATCTGAGGACGGAGCCATAGCCACGTTTCCTGATTCTTTTCACAGGGACAGAACCTTCACCATTTGCTCACGTAGTTTGTTCTTCTGGATCTGAAACAGGAATAAAAAGAGGAAGGAAAATCAGCCTCATTGCCCAACATTGTTTTCTGTCAGTCGGGTATCTCAGAAGGGCTGGGTTGTTCACTTAAGTAATTTAGTGGATGCCCTTATTCCGGAATGAGTGCCTTTCTAAAGGGCAAACCAGATGAAGGTTAGGAGGCTTTACCTTCCCTGAAACAGTGAGCGGGTAGCCATTCACAAATGTCACGTAGCGTGGGATCTTGAAATGAGCAATCTGAAGGGGGGGGGGACAATGGAGATTAACAAATACTAAACCTGCTCTTGTAACATTACATTAGGAACACAACACCAAGCATTTATGAGATTTATGAGAGCAGAGGACACTAAAGAGATTTAGCCAAAGGCGGATGTTGGTATAAGAAACATATATTTTGGTCTCACCTTGCCTTTGCAGTATTCTCTGATGTCCTCTGCACTGCAATCCTGTCCATCTTTCAGTCTGATGCAGGCACACACCTCCTCTCCCATACGGGCATCTGGAACACCGATCACCTGACAAAGGTAGCACGAAAGAAACCACATTAGCCTACCTACCTACGGATTCCAACAAAAAGAACCACATCAGAATCGTCCCACCGTCAAACGAACTATTCTGCTTCTGTTCGGCTGTATAGAAACTAAAAACCTGGAGGATTCACCTGGGCTTCATGGACTTTAGGATGAGTGTGTAGGAACTGCTCAATCTCAGCTGGGTATAGATTTTCCCCTCCTCGGATGATCATATCCTTGATGCGTCCCTCTATGCGGCAGTAGCCATAATTGTCCAGCCTGGCGATGTCTCTGCACACAGGGACAGAAAAACTGTCAGACACCTAACACAAAGTAGAGACCATGGCGGAGGAGGGGTTAAGACCGGCCCGCTCACCCAGTCTTATACCAGCCCTCTTTAGTTATGCACTCATCCGTCTTGGCCGCGTCATCCCAGTATCCCAGCATCACACAGTAGCCTCTGATCATCAGCTCTCCTGACATCCCGAGGGGCAGAAGTTCTCCAGAGGAAGGATCCACTACCTTAGCCTGAGGAACATATGGGAAGGAGTGTGACCTGACTTACCATTTATCTGGGTAAATCTCAAACAGAGATCTGTGTCGTCTGTAATATGTGAATAAGTTTACACAGAGACGCTGCTGGCAAAAAACTCCTTAACAGACGTACCTCGAGGTGATGGGAAATGCACCCGACGGTCTCCGACCTTCTTTCCATGCTGTCTATCGGGAAGCCACAGAATGTTACAGGGCTGTTCTCCGTGGTTCCGTAGCCAATCTGTCAATCATAAGAAAACAGAAGTGCGTGCACACACACACACACTTTGAGCTCAATTACACAAAACAACACCGCCAAAGAACTAGTGACGGCCCCACACAACCAAGAAGTTGACGATATTTGCGGAGGTAGGCCGACAATGGGTTTGGAAAAGTCAGCCTGGCAAAGGGGTCCCTGTCAGCACTGAACTTCACAGTTCACATAACTGAGTCAGCGAAGAGCCTGGGGGGGTGGATCGGTCGGCAGGCCAGGGCAAGGTTGCCCAGTGAGGTATGTGATGCCCCTCTGACAACTGGCATGCCTGTACAGTAGGACGGTCTACAGTAGGCCTGCCCGCATGCCTCTCCTTCAACCTCACCCACACGTCGTTTCCAGTGTGGCCTTTTGACGTCACGGTTTGTATCAATGCAGTGTGGCATCAAGTCCACTTCAATCATTTCTGTCTGAGGAGATACAGTGAATGAAATAAAACCCAAACAGTACATTGAGTGAAGGCTGAGATTTGGCAGCAGGACCGGTGAGGACAAGACAGGTTGTGGACTTTGGCTGTTTGCTCGATGATTAATTGGTTTTCATACGGGCCTATCCTGCTGCAGGCAAATGTTCCACTCACAGGTGCAAGTCAGGTAGTGATGGGGGCAGAGGGGGGCGTCCGGTAGTGATGGGGGCAGAGGGGGGCGTCCGGTAGTGATGGGGGCAGAGGGGGGCGTCCGGTAGTGATGGGGGCAGAGGGGGCCGTCCGGTAGTGATGGGGGCAGAGGGGGGTCGTGACTAGTCAACCAAGTGGCACCAATACAGCCTTTTGGGTCGAGGACTGTGAGAAAGTTCACCTAGACAGCCAGGAGAAAGACGTTCCCAATAAAACGCTACATTTGTTGAGTAAACTCGAGATTCCACTTATCATGAGAATGTTCATCGGACTCATAAACACACCCATCCAAGGCCAAGACATATGAGCTGAGCCAGCCATCCTTAGGGATGAAGTGTACTCTCCTGCTCTCTCCATCCCTACCAGCCTGCCTCTGTCACTATTCAGGTCAATTTCAAGTGGCCAACAATGAGACGGTGCGTTTGGTCTCACATCTGGTTGGCTGAGGCCCATTAAGAGGTAAGCACACGAACCCCTGAGAGACAGCTCACAGAATATAATCTACTCAAACTCGGATTCTACCAAATCCAAACTTAAAATGAAAACTGTCTGTGACCACAAAGATCATTGGGTAACAGATTACCCCTTGAATTTTCACATTTTCAGTCAGGGAAAATAATAGTTTAAATATGTTGTGACTTTCAACAGAGTTCTGCATCTTGCCAACCATCTGGGGACAATTATGGATTATAAAACAGCCACACGAGTTGCTCCTTTTCCTCAGACCACAGACTGAAAAACAAAAGAGATTTCTGGAATCCTTAACACTGCTCCTGTAACCCATTAATGGCCTGGATCTTCTCTAGATTTCTTTACAGATGACACAAGCCTTCAATGGAGATTTTCCATAGCCCCTGTGCTTCTGCATCTCTATTGCTTGCTCTCTGGGCATCTGTGATCTTAGTGATAATCCATTGTGTAAAACGGGATGTCTCAAATACCTACCGTTTCTTTCAGAACTCAGAAGACTATGAGTTAAACCTCACAGGCACTGGAAATGTTTATTTATCTCTGGTGCTCCTAATGGTCAGGGAAAGATCAGGGCCTGTCTTTCTGGGCCGTTCAGGGTTAAACTCTGGGACACTTGACTTCCTCTCATAGCCTCTCCCTCTCCACGTAACAACCTGGCGAGCTGTGCTTCGTTTTTTCTCTCAACTAAATGTTATAAATAGTGCTGTGTCCTGTCGCATTCCTTACCGAACTTCATTCAAAGTCAGTCTGTTTTGCACTGACCTCCTCTTTCCCTATCCCTCTTTCACACACACACCAGCGCACCTCTCGCTTTTCCCCCTCTCTAAATCCTTACACTCAGTCCCTTCCCACTTCCCTGCGGCCGTGAGAGCAAGACCCTCCGGAAGAGACGGCAGACAGCGGGGTGGACTGACCAACGACCAGAGTCGAGCGCAGCGCTGACGGCATGCGTTGTGTGGGCTTCTTGTCACTGGGAGCCAGCCTTCTGCTCCTGGGACCGGTGGCGTGGGGCTCGCCCAGCCAGTGTCCGGCCCAGTGTCACTGCCACGGGGACCTGCAGCACGTCATCTGTGACGACGTGGGGCTGAGGAAGATCCCGCAGGTGTCCGAGGCCACCCGCCTCCTCAACCTGCAGAGGAACAACCTGGGGAGCCTGCCCAGCGGCTCGTTCGCCAGCAGCAAGGGTCTCATCTCGTTGCACATGCAGCACTGTCAGCTGCGCGAGATCGGCAGCAATGCTTTCAAGGGGCTCAAGAAGCTCATCTACCTCTACCTGTCCGACAACGAGATCACCAGCGTCAAGCCGGGCGCCTTCGAGGACCTCACGGAGCTCACCTACCTCTACCTGGACGGCAACCGCATCAGCGATCTGCCAAAGGGCATCTTCTCGCCCATGATCAACCTTTTCATTTTGCAGCTCAACGATAACAAGCTTCGCGAGGTCAGGCCAGGCACCTTTACTGGGGCCAAGGACCTGCGCTGGCTGCACATGAGCGGAAATGAGATTAGCTCGCTGCAGCCAGGCTCCCTGGACGACGTGGAGAACCTGGCCATCCTAAACCTGGACAGGAACAGGCTGTCCACCTATCCCAGCGCGGCCATGAGCAAGCTGAGAGTGGTGGAGGAGCTGAGTCTGGCCAAGAACCCCATGAGGAGCATTCCAGACAATGCCTTCCAGAGCTTTGGACGTTACTTGGAGAAACTGCGTCTGGACAATATGGGCCTGGAGAAGGTGAGTCTTACAGACTGTTTCACCTCTGGGAGTGAATTTTATTTGGACTATAACAGAGTGGTAGAAAGCAAGGCAGGTAAAATGTGACAACTCAGAAATTAATAGATGCATTAATCACCAAAACTGAATTATATACCTGTTTTCTGGCTACAGGTGTGTGCGTTTACATTCAGGTTGTTTACAAACATTTGAGTAAATCAAATTGCCATAGATGTGTCTGAATAAGTCTAATGACATTTCAAATTCATTATAATAATGAATTATAATGCTTCAGTAAGTATAAAATATATAGTGTTCTCATTCTGGCCTTGTAATTCCTAGCCACCCCTGTGAAACACGGAGGCTTTCTGGTTGTTTGTTTTGGTTCTTGGCTTCCATAATTAATCTGCTTGTTTACATCTACATTCTGGCTTGCCACCGGCCAACTACCCCTTTTTCCAGTTGTCAAAAAATACTTTTTCTTCCCAGTTCTGCGGTCACACTAAGGTATGCGAATGGCATGCCGAGACTAGCCTCATGATTGGGTTCTTGTGCTTTCTCTTCTCGTATCCTAAAAAGATCCTCATGACGACTCATCCACCAATAGAGAAAGAATAGAGGTTCTCTTAGTCAGGACGCGCATGTGCCAAGACCAAGGGAAGAGCTCTTACGGCTGGTCATTGGCAAAACAGATGGCTAGTTTTCGCCTGCATTTTATATATCCTGATGGGTCTGCTGACCTTTATGCACAAAGAGATCATCAGGCAGGGCAGTATATCTATGCCCCTGAGAGCCAGAGTGTTTGTGTTTATAGGTGGGGGATGCTGTGGAGTTCCATGCTCAGACGCGTTTGGTTAGACCGTGGACTGTAAAGACGGTACTCATGTCCAATTCATGTTGGTGAGAATGAGAAGTGAAGTTGGGGAAGGATGACATCCCTGCCCTTGACCTTGAAGACATGGGAATGAAACGGGCATTACACAACGCACACGTCTTCCCGATCGGGAGATTCCAAACAGTGTCACATGACCAAGTGACATCATCTTGTTGTGTCACAACAAAGTGCTGGTATGGGCTTAGCTCTTCAGCTTCACCACTAGCTGTTAAGCCACACAGTCCTACCAGGGTTCCTGAAGGCACATCACTGCTCTGTGATGACCATCTGCCTAGGCTGCCCCAGGAATGGATGGGAAGGACTCAACATACTTGCAGACCTAGAGGAGAGAGCTTTTCTCCCCGTGTCCACGTTAACTCTGTGCCTGCCATAACTCTGTACTGAAAAAAATAGCAAACCATGCTGTTCCCTTCACATTCCAGGCAAAGTTTATTCAGCGCTAAAGGTTACTTCAATATTTGCGGGTATTCATGCTACAGTTTGTGAACAACATTCCGCAAGGGGAAAGTGTAAAAAACCAAGCTCCTGTCAGGCAAACTGTACCTGTAACTCACAGAAAGGGATAAGCAGCAGGAGATGGGGAGGTTTAGGTGGGGGGGGGAGTCACACCTGGTCAGAGAGAGTAAAGGGGCTAATGGGTATATTTTTAGGGTGTTTTCGTTGGCCTATAACCAAGCATGTCCAAGGCTAATTCTTATACCAGATTTATTTTCAGCACAGCTTGTTTTTCTCCCCCCTACAGGAGAGTCCTGCAAACAGTAAAGGTTAGGAGACAGGTAAACAGAGGCAGGGTGTTCCGTGCCCCCATGAACAACATGTATTTTTAGCTTGCCATCACCCCTCCTAGTGAATAGACAATTGGGCTCTTTGCAAGCATTCCTGGCAGAGGAGCAGTTTAGCAGGGAGAGAGAGGTTGCGAGAGAGAGAGGTTGTGTGTGAGAGAGAAAGCAAGCGGAAGAGAGAGGTTAAAGAAAACGAGAGCAAAAACAACCTAGCCGCGTTGGAAGTGATCCATCTTCCATTACCTCCGCCATGGCCCTGACGGCCCTCCACAGTGGAAATTTCCAAAAAGAGACTTCAAATCAACAGCTTGATCACTTGTAGACTTACATAAGACATCCACCCAAAGCAAACGCCCTGCCCCTCCACTAACGGCTGCCCCGGAACCCCTTTCCGCCCTCTTTATTCCTGTTTACAGGGTGAGAGCCAAACTTGACACGGCGAGCGTCAGTTCATCTTGCACCTCTATGACATTTTTTTTTTTGAGGCCTCACGAATGCATATGAAGTTTGGGAGAAGGGTGGGCGGAGAGTCCAGTTTATATAAGCAAAGGCGGAGGAACCGGTTATGATTGGAGGCCTTCACGTCCGGCAGAGACTCTCCTAAAGAGGGAAAAAAGGATTCCCTTAACCAAGCGTCCTGGTCTGTCTGAGGAGAAATACTAACAATGAGGTCTAACTGGAAGGGTTTACCAAAGCTATTTCCATCTCAGGGGTTCCCAAACTTTTTCCAGGGCCCCACTCTTCACATGATATGTTAAATGAGGAACATAGTACATTTGTTGAATATTTCCTGCAACTCTACATAGTTTGAAAATGCTCAAAATATATTTTACAGAAGCTACATTAATGATAACCAGATTGCAGTAAATATTATAATGCTACAAAATATTTTATGATTATTTATATGAAACTTATATTATACTACAGATTTTAATCAATTGATTGCAGCAGGTGCAAACTAAACAAATACTTTTAATGTAAAGTGCATGTTTTTAAACTTGCCAACCTTGGGTCATAGCCCAGCCTGTGAATATCATATGGACAAACCAAAGATCATCAGTGTGGCATATAAGTAGAACTTATAGCAGGTGTTTTACAAAGACCTCCAATTTAAGGGTACCAAAGACTAACAATATGTACAATAAACTATTAATGTTTAGCCTAGAATTCTGCTACCTCTATACATCACCAGATGCTGGGTTTTTCTGCCTGGCTTGTACTCCAGCCATCTGTAGTTCCTGCATGTTTCGGGACATACAGTATTTTGTCTTCAGCATGTGAAAGGTATGCAATGGGTTTCAGATTGGGTGATTTACTTTGGCTAGTCCAGAACCTTCCACTATAGAGCCCTGAAAAACCCTTTTGCTGTTGTGTTTGAGGTTGATGTCTGTCTGCATGATGAAGTGACATTTGGATGTGTCGCAGCAACCTAGAAGTTTCCGTTTACTTCAGAATTACTCCTACTGCTGCCATCAGCAGTTACATCGACAATAAAGTGAGACATTTGTCATAAAAGCAGTATGTACACACAACAACGCCCTATCTAGGGGGTGGGTACTGGCAAGTACTGACTATATATCACGATACACATGTTGTGATTCAATACATCACAATTTATCACAATATCACAACTGAATCACGACACATTGAAATGCTAAAGAAAATCTCAAATAATATTAGGCTATATACCTGAAAAGTACAATCTTGAGCTATTCCCCATTAGCAACTCCTAACGAACCCCTAACTTCTTAGACCTCCTTTAGACCCCAATAGATGTCTAGAATGCTGCTGTTGATTACTTAAAATACGCAAAATAATTTATATTTTCTCACGCATTTCAAACAAACAGACATAGCACACAAAACTAATTAGAATTACAAGTTGACTTTGTTTTAAAGAGAACGTACTCTTTAATTTGACAACACATCAATGTAACTTGGAATAATATAATTGGTTTTCTTCCATTAATAATCAAAAGAAAGTTAGCATAAAACGATATATTGCAACGAGATTGAGCCAGCAGTCAAATTAGGTCCGTATACAGCTGATCATGTGTGATCGTAATACAGGAAGCACAAGGCAAATCTCAAGACAAACTAGTTTTTAATGAATAGAAGGGTAAACTCGTGACGTACATATTTTGGCAGACGCAGGATATTATCGCTATCAAATGACAATGTCGTCAGCAAAGCGCAACACTACTGTTTCTTGGCTGGCTAGTGAAATTGACAGCAAGTTGCTGCACATGCGAAACATTTGCGGCCAGACAACTTTATTTTACTCTTGACAGAGGAAACCCACCGGACAATTAGTTGTCTAGTAAGCAATGGGATTTTCCATATTTTAATGAAATCAGAAAAACGCGAGAAAACCAATTAGTCCGCCGGCTACACAGCTACTGTAACGCTTTCCCTTACTAGACTGATTCGAGTTCCACAGCTCATGTGCTTGTCTATAAAGTTATCACAAGGTTGCGGTTGTCATGTATAAGATATTAACAACATTTCACAGCATAAAATATGGACAACACAAAACGTATAGCCACTGTTTTTTTCTTCATCACCTCGATATTATGATCGCTATCAAAGTGCAAGGACGTTTCTAACCTCTTCAAAACAACACAGAAACAATATCTTCTAATGTAAAAAGTCGTGGCATTTTGAGTAAGGCTATTCATACAAAAAACGTAAAATGACAACATACAATTTTCTATTATTAATTATTAATGACGACCTCCATGGGAATACAGTTAACAGGCTTTTATAAGGAAGATTTATGATATACAAAACTAGTATTGACCAACGCCCGTTATACCACACCATCAGTTATTTAAAAAGACGGCTGTCGACTGCATAATAAATAATAATAGATTCTTGTCATCAGAAAAGCGATACACTTTCGTGGAAAATATCGCGATTTTACATTAAATCGTGGCACAGCACTAACCCCATCCACCATTTATCACAAATAAGGTGGTAGTTTGATCTTCGTCTCATCTTTCTACAATAGCTTTTTTCAGTACTCTGCAGGTTCTTTTAAGTACTTTTCAGGCCATCTTGGGTTTTAACCGAACTGGCATTTTTGCACCTAGCTAGCCTCTGTTCAGCTGGATTAGTTGCCTGCTCGCGGTAGCAGCTTACATGTCTTCACCTACCACCTGGAGACATCTGTTGGACAGTTATTTTACACTATAGTGAGCATTCTTTACTCATCCACTGTAGAGATCTTCCTTGGTCCACCAAGTCATACAAGGTTGCCATAGATAAACTTACCAGAGACGACTTATAAAAAGTTGATTTTGGTCTAATTGTCTCTGATCCATCTATTTAGATTTATCAGCCTCATGATGGCCAGTTTGGCTTGCAATGACACTTATTTGGTCCTCGTGTTGTCAGACACCAGCAACATACTCCAAAATACAAATGTATAGCTGATGAATTGAGGCGATGAGGAAGCTATTAAACAAGATATTTCGATTTGAAGGAAAAGCTATTCTTGTTCATAACATCACGGTGGAACCTAAAATGTAAACTTTAAAGCCTGTGTCCATATCCCTGCCTACAGTTCACTGATGACGCATTCAGCGGCGTGACAGCCCTGAAGTCTCTGCATCTGGACAACAACAAGCTCAGGTTCCTGCCCAGGAGTCTGGAGTTCACCACCATTAGCAACCTCACTCTCTCCAACAATCCCTGGAGCTGCAGCTGTGTCCTGGCCCCTCTACGCCTGTAAGAGACGACCGTTGCACTCCTCACATCAATCATAACCCATCATAATCCCAGCAAAAAATAAAAATAGAAAAAAGTATTGGAATAGAAAAACATTCACAAACAAGTGGACGTTTAAAGTGGCCACTATAGAGAATCCAAGAATGCCTAACAAATTTCTAGCCAGAATGTGGCAGAAAGTCCATCTCCCAGCCTCACCGATTGTCTTTGTTTCCACTCATTAGGTGGATGGACTCAAGCCGCCAGCGTCCAGATGCCCTGTGTGCATCTCCTGCCTCGCAGAGAGGAAAGCAGATCAGAGACAGCACCGCATTCAGTGGTTGCAGAGTCAAGACAAAGAGAGCCAAGGGCATGCGCCATTAAAGGCAGGTAATCTGAGCGAAGGTGACTGAACAAAATACATGACTTATCTGCAAACAGCCAAAGTTGAAACTCAGGTTACTGGACTAGTGAGCTGAGCTAGACAAGCTAAGGAGTATCAGTATAAGTGTTTGGAGTCGTAGAAATGTACCCAGTTCCCTCCTAACGTCACTTCTTATGAAAGGGTTCATTATGTGTTTGGGACCGAGACTGACACTTTAAGGTTGGAAGATGGGTTTGGACTGGCCCAGATCGGCATTCTTCTTTCACCGTCATTCCCACACATTCCCTCTGTCTTCCCTTCGGTCTGTCCCCTGACTGCTGTTTTTCCATCTTGCCCTCGGGGTCCTGTCCAGATCTGAACAACGTTTCCCGGTCATGGTGTTGACCAGCAGGGCAGACTGTTTGACTTGGCCGGTGTTTGTGTCTTTCCACAGGAGACGCTGCCAAAGGGGAGAGGCGTGTCCAAGTGACGGGCTAGGTATGAGAAATCATGAAAGAAATGCAAACTGCTACTTCAAGACTGTCCGGATCACTTCCTGCCAAATATCTAAGAAGTCAAAAGCACACACAGGAAGTGATACATGAAATGCCCAAACATACACAAAACAATGAAAACCAAAAGAAAAAGAAACACCGGTTTAAAAAGAATTGTGTGATTGAGTTCAGACATTACATTCACACAACCCCTCACACAACACAGACATGAAAATCACTGCAAACACGCACACGCACACACGCACACGCACACACGCACACACGCACACACGCACACACGCACACACACGCACACGCACACGCACACGCACACACACGCACACACACACACACACGCACACGCACACGCGCACACGCACACGCACACGCACACGCACACACACACTTTCAACCTCCCTGGCCTCTTTTCAACAGCCAAGGAATTTGTCAGGCATCCCACAACTAACGGTCAGACCCACAGGCAGCCATGTTGACTCTCTTCCTCTCGCTCTTCCTGATGGCCCCCTCCAAAACATTTAGTAAAAATGAAATGCTCCATACCCTTTATCTACTAAAGGTCAGCTGGTTGTGTCTCGCGGTTTCACTCCATAAGTAAGACATCCATATGTCAGACAGTAGCCGTAAACCAGCTGTCATTGTAGCATGAATTGACACGCCCCCACTCAAACTCTGACCATCAGTGAATGACACACCGACACAGCATCCGCGGCCAAGGACATTCTCCCAAAAGGGTTTGTGAGACAGCAGAGCGACGGCAGGTCGAGGTCGAAAACGAACAAGACGACAAGTCCAAGACGACATGGACAAAGTGAGGACTCCAGTTCTCAAACAGCGTTTTGTTAAAATATTGTCTGTTATATATATATTTAATCTCCCCAGGGATACACAGATATTAAAATGATCACATGAATGCAGTTGGACAGTTATTGCAGTGCATTTAGGTCAGCTACAACAAAGGGAAATGGTATACAGATCCAAATGGACATGAGAATATGTAACGGAGGTGTCATGTCTTTGAGTCTTCTATGATAAAGGAGTAATATACTAATTATTTTGCCTTTTCCAACCTCTGCTGTAGTAATGCTTCAGTCATTAACACCTTCAGACACTGTGTGACATTGAAAACAACAGACCTTACTGCTTTACTGCTAAGCCAAAGGATTGTCTTTAAGCGTCAGACAGCACCCAGATTCTGGGAGCGTCATCATTCTTCACTCTTGAGCATATGTATGTATATTGAATATAATCAACTTGTTTTGACTTTTGGAGGTGAACAATTCACATCCAATAAACGTCCAGAAGAAAAAAATAATGTAATCAGAGTTATTTTGTCAGACTTGATTCCATTTTCAACTGCTGTGCTTCAGACCGGTTGACAGACACAGACTCAACATCATAGGGGTGGGAAGGCTACAGGGTTTTTCCCCAGTATAACACCAGCCCATCTAATCCAGTGTTGCTGTGTAGCTCATTAGTAGAATCATATTTGTTTTTGCATGGCTGGGACAAACTGCCTGGGTGCGGTAAACAACACTGCCACAATTAATCCGTAAGGATTCCCTTGAATGAAAATGTATTGACGTAACATATATTGACAGCACCCAGCAGTGACTGTCCTGATGGCCAGGCAATATGTGGTCTGGAGCTTTTCACTCTAATGAGTGAAATATCTGGACAATCAATTACACACAGTATTCAATTACCTGTCTTAATAAAATGATATATTCACACGCACACACGTGCGCGCACACACACACACACACACACACACACACACACACACACACACACTACTCACAATGAGTTCCTTAATGCCAAGGGTAGAAGTGACCATCTTTATAACTTCAGGTGGACAAGGGGAACCAGCCACGATGCCTAAAAGAAACACATGTCCTCCATGACATACATCTGCCAACACTGGTCCTCCAGGACCCCTCAGTATGCAGTATACAGGATTAAACCCCAGTGAATCTGCAGAATAGCCAACGTTCAGTTGATTTCAGGAACTGGATTGTCATGATGAGCCGAGTTACTCACCTGCCTCCACTGACGACAGGTCAAACTTGGGCAAGTCAGGCTGACCCAGCATATCAATGAACATAGTCGGAGTTCCGTAGACAAAGGTGCACCTGGGAAGGTTGAGAAAGTGGAAAAGCCTGGGTTCGAGCACAAAGGACCCCCCACACCGCAATTCCCTGTCCCAGAAACAACCCCTCGGAAACGCAGGACTTCTCTGCCATACCTTTCTTTCTCCATAGCCGCCAGGTTGGCACGGCCGTCGTATCCGGCTGATGGGAAGACCAGCGTGACGCCGTGAACGGCCATGATCATGCCGCCGCCCACCGAGCCGAAGCAGTGGTACAACGGAACAGGCAGGCAGATGCGCACCCGAGGCTGAGGGGTTCGATTAAGATTAAACTCCGATCAGACACGCGGTCGGTCACCGTGCGTGCCGGTCACCGTGCGTGCCGGTCACCGTGCGTGCCGGTCACCGTGCGTGCCGGTCACCGTGCGTGCCGGTCACCGTGCGTGCCGGTCACCGTGCGTGCCGGTCACCGTGCGTGCCGGTCACCGTGCGTGCCGGTCAGGGCGGTGCACTCACCCTCCATCCGTAGCCCACTCGTATGCCGACGAAGTAGGCGTTGTTGACGATGTTGTGGTGGGACAGGGTGGCTCCTTTGGGGGTGCCCGTTGTGCCCTGAGGTCGGACAGACCAGGGGTGTCAGAGGCATACGGGGGGGGAAGAAGGCAGCAACAAAACAATAAAATTGCACACTTAAAAACCCAAAAGCCCTCGAATTGGTTGACCGGCTCATACTTGGACGCGGCGAGTTCTTCAGATACGGGTCCGACAACAGGGTAACAGTCCCAGTGTCAGCACGATGATCCCCATTGTCCAGGCTAAACACTAAGGTCGGGGTTCAAACTGAACTGAGAGGCGGACAGTGGAAGAAGTACCGATGTGAACTGGATGTTGACGGGGTCGTCGAAGGACAGTCTCTTCTGCAGCTCCTCCAGCTGCCGCATGTGTCGGCTGCTCCCCGCCTGCATCACGTCCTCCAGGTGGAGCATCCCTGGCTGACGGCTGTCGGTCACGATCACCGCGCGCAGGTCCGGGAGTCTTGAGAGGGGACAGACGAGGCCCGGGCATTAGGCCCAACGTTACGGAACTTTCACATAGACGGCAACCATGTAGAACAGACGTGCCTATCGGGCCATGCAAAACAGGATATTGCGCCGGCTCTATTGATTGTGTTTCTATCTGCAATGTTCAGAGCACTGAACCTTACAAGACAGGGTGGTGGTTTGACCTTCACTCAATTTGATCAAGAGTACAGAGGCCGGGGGTACAGATAAACCGCGGGGTCATACCTGGCACTCTTCACAGACCCTGGGGTAGCAGTGTCTATCTCTGGACAGATCTGTCGGAGCATGTCACAATACTTCTGGGTCTTAAACTGGGTCGGGCACACAATGGCATTGCATCTCACCTGGGCAAAGACCAGTAAAGAAATGATTACATTGCCCTTCTTACATAACAGCAGCATAAAACGGTCGCCCACATCGTTATAGAAGCTACATATTTCAAAGCATCCAGGGTCAGACCCTAATGGAGGACCCTGCCTTGATGTTACTAAACACAACCTCTGAAATGAAAAGGCCACAAACTCACCTTCCTCAAAGCTAACTCCAACTCCTGCAACTGGTAGGCTGGGTTCACAGACACCTGTCAGGAAACAAATTAACAACTGAAATCATGTGCTTTGATGCACTTGTCCAATAGAATGCAAAAACTAGCGCATTTGCTTCTAGTAAAGGGGCAATCAGCAGTTAAAACAATGATCAAGTCCACCCCTGACCTATTTTGATAAAACACTAAGGGAGCTGGCCACAGAAATGTAACTACTTTCTTAGTCATTGAATGCAGACTTGGTTGATTACCTTCAACAATCTGCAAGGCTGTACATATACTCCAAAAAGAAATACTGAAGTAAAATAAGCTTCTATTGTGGCTTCTGACGTCAGTGAAAATAAGCTACTTTGGCATTGTTGCCCTCTATTCTTTGGTAATCAACAGGTGCACAAATAAGTCACAGCAACTGCAGATTGCCCCTTCTATGTGCCACCAGTATCAGGGCTCACCAGTATAATGCCAGCCTTGGCTGTGGCAAACTGGAACAGAACCCACTCATATGTGTTGGGTCCCCAAATGCCCAGTCTCTCTCCCCGTTTCAGACCCATGGCTAGGAGGCCGGCAGCAGCCCGGTCCACCTGAGACAGAATGGAGCACAGTCAGCACAGGCAGGAAAAAGACGGACTCTGATGAAAAATACACAGGGATTGAAAGGTCATTGTGTCTCGTCGTATCTGCAATAGGTAATGTTGTAGAAATTGCTTTCCAATCAGTGATACCAGATATCTGCTATGACTCAAGGAGAGACACTCCGTTTTCTGTCATGCTAGTTCAGACGGCTCATCTTACCTCAGACGCCTCCACATTTTGTTTTGTTATAATCTTAATTTATAACTGATTACATGTATTTTGACATTAATACACAGACACACACACAACCCCATAATGACAGAGCAAAACATTTTTAGAAACATTTGGCAATTTATTCCAAATAAAAAGACATTAATTGGCCTGTGTTTTCTGTCATGTTACATTGAGATTTAAAGTGATTTTCATAATTAGGCTCAAAGAAAACATATATGAGGCACACTGGAAATAAATCTAGCCTGAAAAGAAAACCACACATTTAAAAAACAAAGCATACATACAAAACAACACATTTAAGAGGGCTACAAGAATAACGAAAGGTTTTTAGCCTGGATTTAAACATAGTCAATGTTGGAGCACGTTTATGAATTTCAGGCAGCTAACCAACGTCCCATGGCATAATGGCTAACCGCTGCCTCGCCAACCTTTGTCCTTACTCTGGGAATGGTTAGCCGCCCCGGATTCCGATGACCTGAGGGGTCTAGATGGTTCACACTGACAATAGGTCTGAGATGCAACTCGGCCCTGAAACACAGACTGGTTTTTGATGACAAGTCATTAGGAGCTCCTCAAAAAGAATAACAGGTAATTCCCTCGAGGTCCTTAGTGAACATCAGAACTGTCATATACATTAACAGTGGTGCTGTGAAGCTTAAAACAAACAGCTAGTGTGCAGCCAGTCCTTGATTCCAGAACTTAATATCTGTGCATCTCCTCCTACAATAAACCTACAGGAACATTACATTTCTCTGCCTTTTAGAACTCTCTAGAACTTTTCACTTTTAGTGTTGAAGTGTCTGTATATGTATATGGCACGTGCATGCAACTAATCACGCCCACTTTCTTAGTCCCCTGTTTCTACACTATGTGCCAGTGGACTAAGGTCAGTTTGTCCTGTCTGGTGTCATTTATTGTCTCATCTGAAAGATCCATGGTGATTAAGTATTTTGCTTCTAATTTCTTTGGTGTTCTGTTAGACATCAGAGCCATCTGGCCTGTTGAATCCAAAGTCCACCTGATTGTGTTACTGAAGACTCACCCAATCTCAGGTCCCAGCCCAACTAATTGTATTTTTCCAACTGGCTGGTCTTCTGAATATTTTACCATCTTAAACAATGATAAACTATGTGGCCATGAATGGTGATTCACTCCTACAACCTCAACAGGGCACAGACGGTGTGCCTGTGTTGGTTTGAGTCAAGTTTGTGTGAAAGGCAAGGGTAAGACTGCATTGTACACCCCACGGAATATCTGCTTGAAATGACCACTCACATCCTGCTGGAACTGTGAGAAGGTCTTCCGGACCCCATCCTGCAGGAACACCAAAGCCTCCCGGTCTGGCCAGCGTTCGGCCGCGGCCTGGAGAGTCTCGCCGACAGTACTGCACAGCAAAGACTTGGAGGAGGTGCCGTGGGCGTAGCTGGTGGTGAGCGTGGGGACACTGGGAGGATTGTCCACATGGATTGCACTAAATGGAACATGAGAGAGAACCAAGAGGGTTTAAAGTTCCTGAATCTGAAATAATCTGCAGTTAAAAATTATGGGATCTGGTCCATACAGAGCCTGGAAAAGCCTTAACAACAATGTGGAACTTAGTAAATGTGGACCGTTATGGAAAATTGTTTAATTAAATAGTTTATGTATTTGAATGGTGTTTAAGCAGTCTTATATCTATTTATTTGTATGCACTTGTCTCTTAGCCATTGTTTCTACTGTTTTGTATTTATTATTTTGCATACATTTTACACCATCCTGACTGTGTACATAAATTCTTAACCCTTCATTTGACACTTTTAAGCACACAGAAATGCAAAAGTACTCATGTTCTGTACGGTCACCTGTTTGCTTGTATCAAATGTGCCAGTTTTGAATGTTATTATTCAAATTTTAGGTCAGATTGGGCATATGATTACAGCCCTCAGTGATTACCAAGCAGAAGGCCAGTTAAACATGTAATCTGCTTCAGTTTTGAATATCTCGGGTTCTGAAATATGAAGTACAGATGTTTTTAACATGTTCCAGTTGGCATTGTTTTACTTTGGGCACACCTCCGTGGTGCATAAGGTCAAAAATGGAAATGAGTCACCAATACCAATAGTCAAAATGACACATTAAAACTAAATGTCAGAGCAATGGTCCAGCAAGTCAAACATATAAGACAGTTAAATCTACTTGCTCCTGTATGATAAAATCACTGCTAAATTACTAAACAGTTGACTTCTTCATGGAATACAAAATTGATAAGAACGTGGGGGGTTTGAATATGGACCAGAGAGGAGTGGAGCACATTTTACAAATTTGGACAGATTCCTCCACTGGCCAGACATTTCTATATTAGGCAGCATTTCAGCTGACATGTGATATGTCCTCCCTTTTGGGCCTGAGGAAATCGCCCACAGAGAAAGACCCCCTTCAAAATCAAAGTCACACACCGAAGAAAAAAATATTAAAACAGTTATGATAATGCCATTAGTAAAATTTTGAATTTGTTTAGCAGTGTGTTTGGGAGCATTAACATTCATGAGAAACAGTGTTTACACCAGAGGGATGATCTGGTCCTTATTAGGTCACTTATATTAAAACATAAGGTGTCTCTGTTATTTTGTCCACCTCCTGTATGTGCCACTGGGATCAACGAACTCTGCGATGACGGATTTACTGTGATTTGTAGTTCATGAAAACACTTCATGTATCTTTATGGATGGATATCTTCATTCATAACTGTATAAACCAACCCAGTATGTCAAAAGACATTGCCGCTGTTAACCAATAAACATTAATGTGGGTGTGGCCTGGCACCATATTGGTTACATGGTATCTCTTCATCCATGTCACTCAGTATGATTGTATTTAGCACACTTGCACAAGGGTATGAATCTAGCTAATTTATGATCAATCAATTTGGTCACATGGTGTGACAGCACCATTGCCAAGTGTGTCTCTTAAACCATTCAATCCATAGAGACCAAACCAAAGTTGCTTCACGTTGTTAGGTAATCCTAACTCATAACACTTTTTTTTACTACACAAAGCACAATCTCTCTTAAAACGTTCTAGATAGAGTGACCAGTGTCCAAATCAACTTTGTTTCAATTGATAGGCTATTCCAACATAAAACCTTAAATGTGCATTGACTATGACAAAAACATTTGCATATGTGGTATTGATCAAGCCTCCAACAGTACCTCTTGAACCGTTCTAACTAGAGAGACCCAACTAACTCAGTTTCACATTTTCAGGCTATCCAAACATAAAACACTGTTTAACCAAGCCCAAGGAACTTATCTTGTAAAGTTAAAATAGTTAGCTTAAAATATTTTTTACAACAACTTGTTTTGTAACGGACATATGGTGGATACATAGATTTTAATACTTTGCTTAAAAGTGATTGAGAAACTATGTAAACTGACAAGAAACCTGATTGTTTCAGGAATTCATTGATTTTTTTGGACCTCATTAAACAAATAATTGATTTCTCAGCACATTTTGTACGCTTGTTATGAAATGTGTACTCTAGTCTTCAACACCATTTATTTTGCAGTCAATTCAAAAAGACAATCAAACGTCAACTCAAAAATGGTGTTCCTCATTGAATGGATTTATTTTATTTTAATGTGTACTTTCAACTTCTTGAAAACTTTACAGAATGAGACTCTTATTCTGAAGGATTCCTAAAAGTACAATCTCACAGCCACCACTGTAACTCTCGTTGCAAAGTGGTTGAGTTCGTATTCTAAAATGACTTCATTAGAGATGAATAATCATCCGACATTTAATGTAAGATTGGAACCGATTAACACTTGACAAATCAACCAGAATAAATTATAGGCAACGAGTATGAATATTTGAAAACAAGGGCTACTTTACGTGTCTCCAAAAAAGTAAATGCATTTTGCAGTTTGTAGGCTCCTCGTGGAGTCTCCAGCGAATAAGTAAATACATTAAGCAGTTTTTGCTAGTTCTGAAGTCAGAGAACGTCAACGAAGCAGTTATTTTTACAGAGATGAAAAGCTACAGATCATCTGATTGCGCAACTGAAATTGAGATTGAATTTACCGTTTCGCCCTTTAAAGTAAGCAAATAAAATAGTAACTACTAGTTGCAGTTTATTTAAAGATACATTTGCAATTGTTATGTTTTTAACAAATATTCGTTTTTATCATGTAAAATAAATAGCATGAACATCTTTCCAGATCAACTCACCAAACGCCTTGAGCAGGGAAAGTCCTTGATTTTTGCAAAACTTTCACTGGCTTGAAAAAAAAGACGTTCGACCGAAAGGGCTGAGAGCCAAGTGCAATCCTCGAAAACATGTTTTTATTTAAGTCGATAGGGCTAGAAAAATATGAAAAGATACAAATATTTGTTGAAAAAAGTACAAATATTTGCAGCACTTAAAATCGAGGATGCATCATCGAAAAATGCCTTCAACTGTTGTATCACAGTCCAATTGACCACATCTTCCCTAAGAGAACGCTGTTAGATATTAACACTCGTTTGGAACACCGTCCAGCAACACAATGCTAGCTTACCTTTAACCGAAAGCCTAAGTGTTTTAACGACAGTCAGTTTAAACAACGTTTAACAGATGCACTTTGAACCGAAGCTTAATGTTAGCAAACGGTTAACAGTGTTGACAGATATCG
>JACXGJ010002914.1:0-59367 GCA_016801105.1 Esox niger
CAGTAAGTGCACAGCAAATTCAAGGTGAAATGCATAAAACTCTGAGGCTGTAGACTATATAGGCAGGATCAAAGCCCCAAAGATAAGTAACCTTTTATAATGTAAAACCATTAACCCTTGTTGTTTCAAATAGTTTTTCTGAACACACACACACACACACACACACACACACACACACACACACACACACACACACACACACACACACACACACACACACACACACATGAGCAACACAGGAATTTCTTCCAAAAATATAATGGTGTGTTTACGACAACTAAAGGTACATTTCACCATCGCTCAAGCTAATTATGTACTACTTAATGAAGTTTGTAAGAATACATTTCTGTAATCAACATACATAATCTCCTCAATACAGTCTAAAACAAGAACTTGAAACAACAACCCAGATCATGTTTGTGTGGTGTTCTGTTCTTTGGAGTACTAATAACAAGGAACTGCTATTTCTGTTTGCTTAAAGATGGCTCAAAGATATATGGATCACAAATCTACTTGTAAAAAATAAACTGCCATGGGGCCAGAGCAGGAAGCTCTGTAGTCCCAAATGGGCAGGACCATGTACTAAACGTGTTATTATTTCTTAAATGGTTTATCTGATATGGATGAAAATGTCATCAAAATGAACCCTGTAATTGCCCATAAGTTGCTCTCTATAAATGTGTTTGCTAAATGACTAAAAGTTTTATTACAATAATCACAGGAAAATAATGAGACAGTTTGAAGGAAAGCTTACTAACCAATCAGTTGTGAGCAGGTGCCCCAGAGTGACCACACAGTTTGTGTCACCGTCAGAGAACAAGGGAACACAGCTGTACGGGTCTTTTGTAAGTACAAACAATGCAAGGGAAAGGAACACATACAGACCTAATGAGAAAGGAGAAGGAAATTTGATTAAAATTATAAAAGAACACATGTACCACTACATAGTCAGAAATGTGTCTTTGTTTTGTTGG
This sequence comes from Esox niger, assembly GCA_016801105.1. Taxonomy (NCBI): domain Eukaryota; kingdom Metazoa; phylum Chordata; class Actinopteri; order Esociformes; family Esocidae; genus Esox; species Esox niger. The sequence continues at coordinate 975 of JACXGJ010002914.1, forward strand.
TAAAACCAGCGGACAATGAACAAAGTAAAGAATGCACAAACATGGAATGAAACTGAAATTTCCAACCAAGTCAATAATTTTTCAGTTCTCTTCAATCAAGATAAAATGTTTTGTCCAAGAGAGAGCTGTGCTCCTACTCCTTATGAGAAAAACCCATGTATATCAGTCCCACATGGTGACATTTTTACCGTTTGAGGAGAAGAACTCTGTTCGGGTGGAAGTTGTCAGAAATGAAGTACCAATTTTCACCCACAAGAGGCGCAAAATGCTTGGATCCAAAGCAGTAACGTGCTAAACAGAATAAATTATGTATTGAAATAAAAACATTTATTGATTCTTTAGAGCCAATAAAACAGTATGCAGGCGCAACCAACCTCAGTAAGGGCATGGAGAAGCAATGATAGGAGGCCATCACAGATACCCCAACCTGCTGGTAAGGGCACATCTGGCTAAGAAAGGGAACAGTTCAGCTTTTCAGACAAATCAGGTGAATTTTAAGACACAAGAATCCAATTAATACGTAGAACATTTCCCAACAGCACTTTCTTTTCATCACATGTCTACATGCTCAATGCTTACTATGGAACTGCCTTTTATTGATCTTTTTTGTAAGATATATTTCCAATGTATACCTAATTTTCTCATCTAATCTTAGGCAAATAGACACATGTAGCTCACCTCATGTTTGTCTAACACAAGACTTTTGATTTGGGCAGTGATCCTGTCAATGCTAAGTTCAACAGAGACTCCACACTGGGAAAATATAGCCAGAACTGCTGCTGCTGGAGGCTTTTGCAAGTAATGGAGAAAAGGAAATGAGACATGTTAGCCCGGAGTCCATTAAAAGACAATTTAAAACAACTAGTTTACCGGATTTTCAGTCAAGTTTCCAACTTACTGCCAAAGGGTTTGGGTCTGGCCAAAGCAGAATTTCTAAAAATGATGAGGCGTAATCATCCAGTCTACAGCAAAGAGACATTGCAATATTAAGCATGTTGTAATTTCATACTATGATGACTATGTACTTAATACATAAATGTATTAAATACAGTAAAATTATGAAGCATAAAGGAGAAATATCAGAACAAACTTGTTCCCTGCATGCTGCCAGTCACCGTGTGTCTCCCAGTAGTTCACCAGAAGAAATATCACATCCCCCAGTATTGTTGGACTCCATGGTTGCTGATGGACATCAAGCAAAGAAATACGAAACTTAAGAGTTGGCAACTGAATAGAAAGGGATTCCCAATTAATTAACAGTATAGGCTATTTTGTTTAAATGAAAGTGATCAATTTAATTTAATGATAAAAATCTCAACTCAAAAACTATCCATGGCACAGGTAATATCAAAAATAGATACGAACCTTAACGACCACTGGATTTCTTACAATATCCTGGACCAGGATGAATAGGAAATGAGGTAGTTCAAGTTCCTGTCTCATGCCATGGGAGTCTTCTGGGTCAGAGGTTAAGAGTAGGTTGGAAAGGACCTTCAGCGGCTGACGGATCTGACATGCCCCCTCCAGGACACCATCCAATAGCTGACCAAGATTAAAGTGTTTGTTTCAAAGCATGCTTTTAGTAGGGCAAGCCAAAACAGTTTGAGCTCAATTATGGGCTTCTGACATTTTAATGTAGTCAATTGGGTGGAGCTTCTATCTTCATTGCGCTTCGTTGGCTGATTGCTCATGATGACCCAGTTGTAGTCAGAAGCACAACTGAATCCAGTATCAGCCAATAAAGCACCCTGAAACCAGTTGACTAGCTTTTCCTTAAGACTCGGACCACAGCCCATCTGAATTTATTGACTTGCTTGTTATCTGAAAATGTAAATACTGTATATTAATGAATGATGTAGCCTTAAACGGTAACACTTACAGAGTCTGTACAGTATACCCATAAGCTCATGGTTGTACAGTGGATATAAAGTCTACACACCCCTGTTAAAATGCTAGGTGTTTGTGATGTAAAAGAACGAGACAAAGATAAATCACGTTAGAACCATTTCCACTTTAAATGTGACCTATAATGTACACGAAAAACAAACTGAAATCTTCGAGGGAGAAAAAATGAAAAACTTACAATGACCTGTTTGCATAAGTGTGCACACCCTCTAATAATTGGGGATGTGGCTGTGTTCAGAATTAACCAATCACATTCTTACTCATGTTAAATAGAAGTCATTACACACCTGCCATCATTTAAAGTGTCTCTGATTAATCACAAATGAATAAAGTTCAACTGTTCTTGTAGGATTTTCCTGACATTTTCTTAGAGCAAAAGCCATGGTCTGCAGAGAGCTTCCAAAGCATCAGAGGGATCTCATTGTTGAAAGAAGGGTACAAAATAATTTCCAAAGCATTAGATATACAATGGAACATAGTGAAGACGGTCATCAGCAAGTGGAGAAAATATGGCACAACAGAGACATTGCCAAGAACTGGATTTCCCTCCAAAATTGATATATCGACGAGAAGAAAACTGGTCAGGGAGGCTTCCAAGAGGCCTACAGCAACATTAAAGGTGCTGCAGGAATTTCTGGCAAGTACTGGCAGTGTGATACATGTGACAATAATCTTCCACATTCTTCATATGTATGCACTATGGGGTAGGGTGGCAAGACAGAAACCTTTTCTAACAAAGAATAACATCCAAGCCCGGCTGAAGTTTGCAAAAAAAACCATCAAGTCTCCCAAAAGCAAGTGGGAAAATGTGTTATGGTCTGATGAAGCCAAGGTTAAACTTATCGGCCATAATTCCAAAAGGCGTGTTTGGCGCAAAAACAATACTGCACATCACCCAAAGAACACCATACCCACAGTGAAGCATGATGGTGGCAGCATAATGCTTTGAGGCTGTTTCCCTTAAAGGCCTTAGTAAGGGTGGAGGGAATCATGAACAATTCCAAATACAAGGCAATTTTGGCACAAAACCTTCAGGCGTTAATTAGAAAGCTAAAGATGAAGTTCACCTTTCAGCACGACAACAACTTAAAGCACATATCCAAATCCTCAAAAGCATGGCTTCACCAGAAGAAGATTAACATTTTGGAATGGCCCAGCCAGAGCCCAGACCTAAATCCAACTGAACATTTGTGGGGTGATATGAAGAGGGCTGTGCACAGATGTTCTCACAATCTGACAGATTTGGAGCGCTTTTGCAGAGAAGAGTCAAGATGTGCCATGCTAATAGACTCCTACCCAAAAAGACTGAATAAAATCAAATTGTGCTTCTACAAAGTATTAGTTTAAGAGCATGCACACATATGCAACCAGGTTATTGTGAGTTTTTCATTTCAGTTTGTTTTTCAACTGAATTGTTCACGTTACAGGTCACATTAAAGGTGGAAAAAGTTCTATGATGATTTATCTTTGTCAATTTTTTTACATCACAAACACCTGGCATTTTAACAGGGGTGTGTATACTTTTTATATCCATTATATAGGTTGAAATCCAGACAAATTGTGTATGACTTTTTTCTCTTTTAATGAGGTGCTGAGACCAACAAATGGATAAGTGAAAAACAAATGGATAATTCCTCTGAAAATAATGATAATTAACTTTTTCATCAAGTGTAAAGAAGAGAGAAGAGAGGAATATACCAGAAGTAGTCACAATACTGAATAATCATAGTTTTATTGTGGCCCAAAAACGAAATTAATATCGTTGCACTCAATAGATTCAAACTTAGGTCTTCCACGTGAAATTAACAACTATGCCACGTCTTTAACAACTACGCCACGGCATTACACATTTCAGCAGTTGCTAGACACCATTGAGCATTATGTTAAACTGACTAACGTTTCTTATTGACACATAGCATCTATGAACTGTATGGCTTTTGACACTGGTCGTTTTTACAGCTCATTAGCCAGTATTAGGCTCACTATTATCTACTATCTTCCTAGGAATAATCATAAGATTTGAGCAATTACTAGGAGACTGAAGATGATCTTTTCTATGGTACAAAAAGTCACAATATAACTGTATACAGCCTTACTATAATGCAACTATTTTATGTTGTAGCCAGCAAATTTGTTTTCTACCCTGATCCGAAACGCATGCACGGACACATACTTCGAAAATCCACCAGAAATAGTCGCAATATGTAAACTGTTTTATTTCAGACTTACTATAATGTAGATACTGAATGTTTTAGCCAAGTTTTCGTCTATACATAATAATTCCTAACATGTGAGGAGATATTCTTTTCCTCTTGACAATTCTGATTCTCTATGGGGTTCAGGTCAGGCGTGTTTGCTGGCCAATCAAGCACAGTAATACCATGGACCGCAAACCAGTTCCCAGTTGTTTTGGCACTGTGGGCAGGTGACAGGTCATGCTGGAAAAGGAAATCAGCATCTCCATAAAGTCTGTCAGCAAACTTTACCTGGTAGAGAGCTGCATTGACTCAGGACTTGATAAAACACAGTGGACTAGGGCTGCACAATTAATCAAAATATAATCAAAGATGGGTGCTGTAGGAAAACAAGACCTAGTTCCTCCCTGACTAAGCCGCGAAAAACAGAACAAACAGATGGAGAGTGTGGTACATACGATGTGAAAAGACAAAGGAAGGTTATGATGGCCGAGAAAGGACAACATTCGTAAGGCGGGAAAGGAGAAGAATGGACGAAGACAAATGGACGAAAATTCATTCTGTTTCACCACCAGGCCGATCGACAGTAGTATCGAGATGCAGTCTCTCTTATGGGATCCTTGAATTATGGATACTAGGAACTGACATGAGCTTTCATAATCATTGATTCAAAGTTCTTAAATGTTTATTTCCTAGAATGTATCGTACCTAACGATTGAATGAAACTGGAACTTATAAAGGAAGCCTGATCACCTGGTAATAGCCAAGCTTATTGTATTACATTTTACATGTAGTTTGAAAAGCACTTTGATGGTATATAGCATGTTTTAATAGACATTTGAAATGTCTGTTTTGTTCTGTCATGCTTGAACAAGTTTTAATGTATTTTCAAGTATTAGCCTGTTTTGTTTTGCTTTGTCATGTTCACTATGTCATTTTGAGTCAAACATACTTATTGCGTTGATGATAATGTTTAAAATAGTTAGGCCTCAATGGTCTTATAACAATGTCAGTAGGCTTTAACAGGCTTAGTGCATGGTAACCATCCGTTGTGTGCTGAGCTGTTCACTAGCACAAGTGGGTACATCAAAAACCTGGGGATGAATTGGAAATTGGTACAATGATTTTCTAATCTGGTAAAAGTCTCATGGCTGTCTTACAAAAGATTAAACTATTCTGTTTTTTTTGTCCTTCTATATTGTATAAGTGGTAAAATGAAGAATCCAGAAGGAGATCGTCTAATGTTAAGGAGACAGCTGTGTCTGATTTTAAATTCAATAAAGTTATTGCCTAAACAAAGGCTAACACAGCTAAAGTGAGTTTACTCCCCACAATAAAATTAGATGTTGGATTTTAAATGCAGAATTGACTATGATTAAATAATATAGTTTCTCTTATTTGTATTTACTAATGATAACTGGGATAATCCTTGTGTTTTAAGAACAGACGCCTGATACTTGTTAATGGAGTTTAAATTCTAAGATGGTAAATTGATTATGAACAAATAGGGTATACATGTAAGTGTTTAAGGCCAACATTGAGTGTCCTTTGGATTACTTATTGTACCTTGATTTTGGTGATGTCATATATATGTGTTTTCTGTTTACATCGCCATTCTTAAGAGGTTTCTTAATTTCCATTCTAATGTTGAGTTGCTGTGTAGATAATGATAAGCACATTTTACAAACAGCAAAAAATATTAGATGAGTTAGACACTGGTGAAGATTTACACGAACGATGTCGGCTAAATTGAAAGGCTAGTCTGAGGACCATATCAGATTTTCTATGTGTGGGAATTTAAATTTCATATACTTTAAACAAAACATTTGGCCTTAATTGCCTACCAGCAGTGTTTAAAGTCCTGAGTTCTAGGAAGGGGGGCAGACCCCCTGGAATGGCCTCTACCAACTTTTCCTATTACATCAGAGTAGCCTATTACTAAGGGTTACATTTGAGTGTTCAGACTGGTCTCATCTGTGGTTATTTCACCAACACAAGCACATTCAGTTTTGGGATAATCAAACGTTAAGTGCAAGCTGAATATATTTTCCTCTCAATAGCTTTTCTGTTGACATGTATGGTTTTTGAAAACAACCAAAGTGAGGGTAGGGACCTAAAATAATCCCCCAACTTACCTATAAAAATGCTACATTTGTATGCTGTAGCTATTCTAATACAAATGCCCTGGTGGTTGCAGTAGGTAAAGCACTGCAAATATGGTCTGGAGTTTTTCACTCCTAAAATTTAGTTGTGCAGCTTATCCCGGGGGGGGGCAAACAATTTTTTTGTCAGGCATGTGCCAAGAAACTGCATGTTATTATAAATACATGATAGCCAATTTTGCAGACCTGTGTGATGGTACTGTGGTAAAGTCAAATTTGAGAGCTGGTTAGCTACAGTGGGGCAAAAAAGTATTTAGTCAGCCACCAATTGTGCAAGTTCTCCCACTTAAAAAGATGAGAGAGGCCTGTAATTTTCATCATAGGTACACTTCAACTATGAGAGACAAAATGAGAAAAAACTATCCGGAGAATCACATTGTAGGATTTTTTATTATATAAATGTATTGGTAAATTCCTTGGTAAAATAAGTATTTGGTCACCTACAAACAAGCAAGATTTCTGGTTCTCATAGACCTGTAACTTCTTCTTTAAGAGGCTCCTCTGTCCTCCACTCGTTACCTGTATAATTGGCATCTGTTTGAACTTGTTAGCAATATAAAAGACACCTGTCCACAAACCTCAAACAGTCACACTCCAAACTCCACTATGGCCAAGACCAAAGAGCTGTCAAAGGACACCAGAAACAAAATTGTAGGTGTGAAGAAATCAACTGTGGGAGCAATTATAAGAAAATGGAAGACATACAAGACGACTGATAATCTCCCTCGATCTGGGGCTCCACTCAAGATCTCACCCTGTGGGGTCAAAATCAGTATCACCATCAGTAACACACTACGTCGCCAGGGACTCAAATCCTGCAGTGCCAGACGTGTCCCCCTGCTTAAGCCACTACATGTCCAGGCCCGTCTAAGGTTTGCTAGAGAGCATTTGGATGATCCAGAAGAGGATTGGGAGAATGTCATATTGTCAGATGATACCAAAATAGAACTTTTTGGTAAAAACTCAACTTGTCGTGTTTGGAGGAGAAAGAATGCTGAGTTGCATCCAAAGAACACCATACCTACTGTGAAGCATGGGGGTGGAAACATCATGCTTTAGGGCTGTTTTTCTGCAAAGGGACCAGGATGACTGATCCGTGAAAAGGAAAGAATGAATGGGGCCATGTATCGTGAGATTTTGAGTGAAAACCTCCTTCCATCAGCAAGGGCATTGAAGATGAAACGTGGCTGGGATCCCAATCACACCACCCGGGCAACGAAGTAGTGGCTTCGTAAGAAGCATTTCAAGGTCCTGGAGTGGCCTAGCCAGTCACCAGATCTTAACCCCATAGAAAATCTTTGGAGGGAGTTGAAAGTCCGTATTGCCCAGCGACAGTCCCAAAACATCACTGCTCTAGAGGAGATGTGCATGGAGGAATGTGCCAAAATACCAGCAACAGTGTGTGAAAACCTTGTGAAAACTTAGAGAAAACGTTTGACCTCTGTCATTGCCAACAAAGAGTATATAACAAAGTATTGACGTTAACTTTTGTTATTGACCAAATCCTTATTTTCCACCATAATTTACCAATAAATTCATAAAAAATCCTACAATGTGATTTTCTGTTTTTTTCTCTCATTTTGTCTCTCATAGTTGAAGTGTGCCTATGATGAAAATTACATGCCTCACATCTTTTTAAGTGGGAGAACTTGCACAATTGGTGGCTGAATAAATACTTTTTTGCCCCACTGTATGTTAGACACTGTATTGTTAATAGGTTGTATGGTTTATAATTCCTTCGCACAAGCAACCGTGTTACACATTGATGGTGTTAGTGAATGTTCATGTTTTTAACATGTTCATTTTGTTTTGATGAATATACAGGATGAATCTCCTTTTCGATAGGATTATAGAGCCATCCCTTCTAACAATTCTAAATTTTTCATGTCTGTCCTGAAAAGATGGCCTATGCGGTTTCAGGATGGCCGTATTTTTCATTGTTCTGCATTCACTCATGGGGTCACTTTCCATTGACTTAATGTAGTGAAGGCAGGGGGATGTATGATATGATAATTGATTATGATTGGAAAGAGTTGAGCTTAGGGCTCAAGGCAAATCAGAATAGTATTTATAAGGAGTTAAATAAAAGAAAAAATAGTTTTTCCTGTTTGCATATTTATTGCAGGGCATTGGCATCTGTTATGTTTTACATTTTCCATCTACAGGATATTTTTTAATTGGTTTATTTTTAAATTGTTTGGTTTGATGGAAGGTCTAACATTTGAATGGTTGAATTGAATAGATCTAACCATTTCTGATTTCGCCAATCAAAGTCATGTCTGACAATTTTATTCCACTGCTAACTGCTATCGGGCATTAAGATAGCACAAGGAGTCAAACAACAACCAAGACAGTTCTGGATGGAAAAAGAAGTTTGACATGGACCCTTATGGAAACTTGTCTGAATAGGGTGTAAGCATAACTCTGATGATGGAACTTCTGAGATCCACAAGTTTTCACAAATTATCTATTGTCTTCATTGTTGGGAGTTGACGGAACAGTAACCAGTGGATGAAAGTCCGATGGACTGTTGAACCACACCAATCATTATTTTGCAGTTATACTTTCAACAGATCGGGACATCATAACCCCTTTTCAGATACATCACATCACTGACTGGACACAGAAAACTGAGTGTGTGAATAACTGCAACATGTAGAAATCCTTCTTGAACAACTACACTGGTTGAATCTGTTCCAAATTTTCCTGACCACTCACATGGCAGAACAATGCCAGGGTCAGATCATTTGGCTTCACACTCCATTTCTAGATGAATCATCGACAGCGAGATTAGAGAAGAATCTTAAAGGACTCCACATATCACAGGCCAGAGTAACACGGGCCAATTGACTGGACAGGTCACATGGTCCCAACACAGTGGAAGACACTGTGGTGTTAATCTTGAATTAATTAAGTTTTAGAAACTCACTGTTCCACTACACACCTACACTCTTGTTAGGACAACCAGGCATGTTGCTGGGTCCACATCACACTGACTGCAATAACGGTTATTGGAACTATTCATCACTGTTGCAAGACAAAGAAAACCGAAGTCAAGAACTTAAGGACACTTGATTGGAAACTAACTTCTTTCCATACAATCTAAGATTTTCCTAAATGAACTGACATGTTGATTTCATATGTATGAAGGTTTGTTTTTCTTGTAAGACATGTGGGAAACTGTACAATGAAAATCCCAGTATTGGACTTTGGCGTATTTGTGATGATGCTTAATGATCTACATTATGACTGCAATCATGGTATGTTTGGATAGTGAATTGTTCCCTATATTAGGTGGGCCCTGTCAAAGGTAGATGTTTTCCCAATTTTAAAGGTAGAAACTTTCACAGGTACAACAGGATATGCAAAAGTCTTAATGAGAATAACAGAACCCTCTCTAGGTTGTGCTCTGATAACCACAGGAATGTTTACATTGACCATTTGGCATGGGGATTACTGTCTATGAAACCTGAACCTCATAACCTCTGATGCTGCAATAAACAATTGAATTACTCTCTCTTTTCAACCGGCTATGCGATAATTATTTCAACCACTATACGAAAACGGCTGATTTCTAACAACTTCAAGCAACTTGGATTCTGTGCCTCTCCACTCTTCCTCCAGACTCTGGGGCCTTGATTTCCAAATGTGAAATTTAGTTTCATCTGAAGATTGGTCTTCGGACCACTGACTAACGGTACAGTTCGTTTTCTCCTATGACCAGGTAAGATGCTTCTGATGTCGTCTCTGGTTCAGAAGCGGCATGACACTAGGAATGTGACACATTTGTGTGTGTTGGTTCTTGATGCATTGACTCCAGCCTCAGTCCACTCCTTGTGAAGCTCCAACAATTTCTTGAATCAGCTTTGCTCAACAATCCTCTCAAGGCTGTGGTCATCCCTCTTGCATGTGCATGCACCTGTTCCTACCACACGTTGTCCTTCCAGTCAAATTTCCACGAATATGCTTTGATACAGCACTCTGCAAACAGCCAGCCCTTTCAGCAATGAGAAACCGGTTTGGAACCGGTTTGACACCTCTGCTCTAGGGCAACGAAGGCTATCCTGTCTGGTGAGAACAGAGAGAGGGTCTACAGTGGCACAAATCACAGAAAAGGATGGTTATGGGATGAATGTGTCAAAACACACATTGCATCGCACCCTGCTGCATATGGGGCTGCATAGCCACAGGCTGGTCAGAGTGCCCATGATGACCCCTGTCCACCATCAAAAGCGCCTACAATGGGCATGCAAGCATCGGAGCTGGACATTGGAGCAGTGGGAGAAGGGCACCTGGTCTAATGAGACCATTTTCTTTTACATCAGGTGGATGGCTATGTAAGTGTGCACCGTTTACCTGGGGAAGTTATAGCACCAGAATGCATTTTGGGAAGACAACAAGCCGATGGAGGGAGTGTGACGGTCTGGACAATGTTCCACTGGAAAATATTCTGCTTGGCTCATCAGTGTGAAGTGGCATGACATTTAAACACCAGATATATTTTCTGAATTCCAACTTTGACTGCCTGGGTTCAAAAATAATGGCTTGTGAGTAGTTACCAGAGCTTTGGATGTCAGCAGTTTCTCTTTTAATCGATGTATTATTTGAATGGTTTCTCCACTGGACACGGACATCTGCTTCTTTGGATCTGTCTTCTTCACCAATCTCTCCCAGTCCTCCTCACTGTCCACATCCTGACAAAATAAGTGCCAAAATTAACAAATCACGAAAGGCTAAAGCTAAATTCATACATTACAAATAACTAGTTCAAATTCAAAACACCAGTTTCGGAACTAGTGTTGCTGACCCCAAGGTGGGGAAGGTTAGCGTAAACTAACCTGGCTTTGGAGCCTAACAATACCCAGGCTGCTCCTGCCTTGGTTCCTCTCGGACTGGGGTCGCCTCAGGGTCTGCTGGGGCCCCACCTCCACAGAGGGGAACTCCTGCTCGTAGTCCCGACTAATCTGACCCCTGCCGAGGAAATGGGGAATCTCCTTTCACATTCACATGAACCACTTTGTATACCATCAGTAACATTTGAGCTTCACAGCCTTCATCAAAGCTTTGAACATTTACCACACACCTGATGACGCAACCGTCAGACGTGCGAATACTTTCCATAGCAGAGTACACAGCTGTCTTTGGGGAACAGACTGGGAGTTTCGAGGTCTTACTACAGCAAGTACTGAAGAATCTTACCTGGGATGATAAATGCCCACCCCGTTCGTGTCTACTGTACCTGTTGTCGGATGCCTCACGGGCTGACTGTTTGAGGTTCAGGCTCAAATTGGTGGTTGATTGTGACAAATCCTGATCCAAAAAATGGGAGGGAGGCGACAGGCTGTCTTTGGACAGGGGCTTTCCTAAAGGGGCTGTCTGTAAAGGAACCTGACAGGTGGCTATTGCCTTTCTGCTTCCCGCCTAAGCAGAGTTCAAATGAGTGTGGGAATAAGGGAATTTAACAGCTTGTCATGTCCAACATACTTATGATTACACACATTTCTATAAAGTATAATAATTATTGACAGCGTGCCCAGTCCGCTCACCTGTCTGTTCCTCTTGTCCTTGTCTCTCTGTTCCCTTGCCTTGCGGAGTAGCCTCCCCTCTCCATCACGTGGCACTGTTTTCTGTGCAGCCTGCTGGAGCTTCAGAGCCTGTACGTCTGGGCTGGGGATTACAGTCAGAGGGCTGGATGCACCAGGGTCGGACAGCACTAAAGACCACAACATAATGATATAAGAGTGATGTCATAGAAAAGGTCTTCACGCATTTAATGTGTCATTTATGCAATGGCTCTCTAAAGTATTCCCCCCTTGTACTTTTCTCCATTTTATTGTGTTACAACATTAAATTGATTTCATTAGGAGTTTTTGCCACTGATCAAAACACAGACATCCAATATGACAAAGTGAAAAATAATATCTGCAAAATGTTCTTAATTAATAATAAACATAAAACATAAAATAATTGATTGCAAAAGCATTCACCCACAATGCCTGTGTTGAATGCCAGTGGCTAACACCATTTGATTTTATGCTGTAACAAAAGTAAAAGGGCTAAAATTAAGCACATCCCCAGGAAAGCTGCCTTTTTTTTAACTCTGTTCTATGTTGATTGCCAGTGGTCTGGAATTTTCTCCATTAGTTTATAGCCAGTCAGACAGTTTTTGGTACACCTGTTTTGATGCAGCTGATTCAAATTTTATCCATTTTGTGTGACAGTAAATGTGGGTGTGTACTAGATTTTTCCACATAGGGAAATTGCATTTATGTTTATATTTAAGTTGAATTTTTGTGATTTAACTTGTTACCTTTACCAAGGATTCTGCTTGGAATTTTGCTGAAATATGAATGTGTCCAAATATGCGACAATAAAGAAAACAACTTTCCAGGGGGTGTACTTTTTCACATGATTGTGTACTATTTGAGGACATATGTGGCTTGGTTGATAGAGCAATACACATGCAATTGGAAAGGTTGAGTGTTGGTTAGATTCCTGGGACGGCCCTTATGGTAAATGAGTCCCATTGGATGAAAGCATCTGCTAGATAATAAATAAATGACATACATTGTGAAGAGGTCCATCACCAAAAGTCCAAGTTAATGTAGAATTAAAAACAGTATTACCTACAACTCCATCAGCAACAAAGGGGTGTTTTAGGAGATGTGGCCATGACAACCTCTTCTGGGGATCTTTAGTCAACAAACCCTTTAAGAAAGTCTGTAATGAAAAGATTGAAGAAAATATTTGTACTAATACGACTCATAATATGTAAATACTATCACAATTCATTATTCATCACATGAGCAGACTATTTTTAATCGCCTGATTTCCAAAATGAATCACCCAAACAAATTGTGTTACAATGCAAGTCATTACTGTTTCAAAATAAAACTTTCCAAAATAATAATGAAAATATATTAATTTAAAAAGGACTCTGGTACCATGCATGTCTGGCTCATAGTGTCCGGCCACTTGACTGGGTCCCTGACTATGAGCTGCACCAGCTGAAAAATTGAGTTGGTGTAGAAGGGTGGCGCCCCCGTGTGGAGTTCATAGAGGATGCAGCCCAGAGACCAGAGATCAGCCGTGTGGTCATAGGGCTTCTCCTCTACCAGCTCTGGGGACATGTATAGGGGTGTCCCCTTAATGGAGGTCAGAACCAAAGTGGAAACACTCATCGCTCTGGCAAAACTGGAAGACATGACACAAAGAGACACAAAAACAAACATGCAGAAACAATGAAAGAGAGAGACACAATTTGGTTAAATGGGAATCATTCTCTGCTTCTTCAATGGGATGAGTGAAAAAGCGTGGGCTGTCACCAGGAAGAGTGATATAGCCACCGAAACAAAAGCACCGCAAAGTTTCCCTTCACCACAAAGGCTGTTCGTTTAACACCAAACATACTCACCCAAAATCACAAAGCTTCACCACGCCTCCTTTGCCTAAAAGAATGTTCTGCGGTTTCATGTCCCGATGAAGGATGCGATGGGAATGCAAATAATACAAGGCAGAGACCAACTGGCAGGCGATCTCACGGACCTTCGCATAGAATGAAAGGTATATAGCGTTACTGGCTGTTATAGTTATATTTCATATTTTACATACTTCGCAGGTATTATAGCATGTTTAGAAACATATTACAGACTCGACTGCTTTACCTGAGTTTCTGGAAGGTTTCCATCATCCTCCAGAATCTGGAACAATTCTCCCTCAGCATACTCAGTCACAACAACAACCTGCATTGATAGCGTTGCAATGTTACGTTGCTAACGTAGGCTATATCTTAAAGAGTAATTGATGGCTTGATGGCTGTACATAGCAAGTGAAGAACATTTAAAAACCCGTCTAATTTATGCAACGTCTATGAAATCGGCATTAACATACCTCCCTTTCCGTCTCAAAGCTGTCCAACAGCAAAACAATGTTTGGGTGTTGAAGTCCCTTCATGATGTCAATTTCTCTTTTTAGACTACGTAGTTCCTTTTCTGATCGGCCAATCTTTGGAATAAACTTCAGAGCCACGACCTAAACAGGGAGCGAATTACTTGATGACTAAAAGAATGTGGACATACATAATGAATCAGAGAACTCAAGTTCTCGAAAGGCATTAAACGTATGTTTTAATCACAGACAGTTTTTTTTAGTTAACGTCAAGAATTTATAATTACAAATAAGAGTTAACAGTGTACTTACTAGGCCACTGAATTTTTTACGTCCTTTGTACACTCGTCCAAACGAGCCCTCTCCTATCATCTCCAAAACGTGATACAAATCCATGCTGATCTCGTAACTAGCTAGCTACCTAACGTTAGCTTGAAAAACTTGTTCCTGTTGGGACACTATCCCTCTTTATTGTAAATATTCTAGCTAATGCAATAATACAACTTTGTATAAGAACCTGTTGAAGAAACTTTGAACCATATTCTCAAACAAGCAATGCTTGATATCGGTTATTGAGAACAAAAACTATGACTGCGCTTGGCCACTTGTTGCATCCGAAAAAAGCGCCTTTTTAAAAATGTACACAAAAATTGTCAACACACTTATCGATGATCAATACACCGTATGGGTTATTTCATCATACATTATCAACTATATATGTAATGCATATCTTCGATAGACTTGGTGAATTATGTTACAAAATTAGGCCGGTAAACTATTTGAAACAGGCTTTTGAGACGGTAGCACATATATAATGGGGCCTTAGCGTGACAACCGACTTTGCGTACTAGCAACGGATTGTGACTGCTGGTTTTGAGGAGAAAGACAATGGACACAACTCTGGATGGAATGCAAGAAATTTTTTTTTTTTTAATATAGTGGCTAGCTTATCATTTCATTCCAATTCATAAAAGTACATTTCATTTGCTTTTCTCCTAACACACACCCACAACATTGTATTTTTACACCACTATTTACATGTGACTAATGCTTATGGACATCTATAACAATCGTTAGGTGTTGCTCCACAATAACTTGTGGCATCAGGGTAGCCAATATAAGGTAGACAAGGGGACGAATCAATAGGCCCACAGTTTGAGTAAAATGAGATATTTTGTGGAACGGCATTTGTATGAAGTGAAATGTAAGTGGCATCTACAGGTTCAGAGTATTCATAAAGTGTAGGGGGGAGACAATGGTTGTCCAAAGGAGGTATATTCTCTGTTGCACCGGCTAGTGAAGGAGTCTGCATAGATGACCAGGAGGCCTGCAATAAAATATGAACACATGACGTCCCAGACTGTGTTTGGTTTACTCTTTTAAATGCCACATAACATATTTTTTAAATCCTTATTGAATTGTATCTATATATGTAGCGTACATTTGTAAAAAGTGTTAACATTTTAAAAGGAGCCAAAGCTACACATTTCATTTGAGCAATTCCTAAAATAGGTTTATAAACTCAAACCATTGAAAATGGCTCCCTGCCCAAAGTCAAACACTTGTTCAAAAAAATATTCTCAGGCACACATTTATTAAATGTCTAAGCTCAGCCCAAGTCATTTTGGAATTACCAATTTCAGGAAGAATAGAATAAAATAAAACGGCAAGATCTAGATACACTAGATACTACAACAGGAGAGGAATCACTACTGCGTACCTGTCCATCCCTACAGTCTTGCTGCAATCTAACTCCAAGGGACAAGGGTTCTTGACAAGTGGAGTTGAACGGTTCACTGTAGGCTGCAGGTTCTCTCTGTTGAATGGTGCTGAAGTTATCACTGTACAACGACAGACAGTCCATCCCATTGTTGCCAGAGTAGTCTTCACAGGGACAGGGCTGTGAGCTCAGCTCTGGCACTAGACTCAAGAATGGGGCACCGACAGCATGTTCATACCAAGAGTTTGCATATTCCTGAAAGACATTGTTAAAACATTTTTTTTTACAAAGAATCATACGTAGTAAGTTTATATGTAATGTGGATAAAGTGATGGTTACTATATGTATGTGTGTTTGTACCACTCTGTCTTCCATTCCATGTATAAGTTGGTTACTTTTGACCAGGACAACACCTTCATTGCTAAAGATGCATTCCAGGGTTTTTAGCCACTGGTTGTAAAATAGGTCGCAAAATATTGTGTACTATGTTATGTATGTGCCAGTATGTGCCCCATGTCATCAAAACCCCTCACGTTGAAACTTGGAACTTTATGGCTAAGGGCCGTTTGGCCTTTTCAAGGTCCTAAAGAAAAAGAATCTCTTTTCACTACTGAACATCCTCCGCTATTGGTGCAGAGTTGTAATTCTGGTGTTGGGAGTTCTAATGTTTCTCTTCAATATGAGGTTAAAAGTATGTGGCCTTATAAGCCTGTCTAAAACCAATAAAATAACAAACCAAGCAGTGCTCAATTGTATGCTAAATTTACTTCGTGTAGCCATTAAAAGTCTTTAGATACAGCCTTGGGTGGTAAAGCACGGTGTCCGGGCCACATGTTGCAGAATAGGTTCAAATCCGTAGGTATTTACAAGCGTGTTTTACTGCAAACATTTGTTTAATCTTTTCATGAGGAAATGGGGCTCAACTTACCGATGCCAATATACTTAGATGATCTCTGCGATTTTTCAGCAATTCCTTTACCGTGTCCTTCACTCGAACACCTTGGTATACCTTAGATTTTTCTGTCTCAAGGCAATTTTATTTAATTAATTCACAACAAAAGTGCATTTAATGTTTGAACGCGAGCATCAAAATCAATGCTATCTCTTTGTTACCTAAAAACAAAATATTACGGCTGTTATTTTCATACCTATTTTAACATTAGGCTACAGTAAAATCCTGCTCATCTAAAATATTGTAAAAAAGTAGGTACTCACCGCATGACATTTTGCCGGGAGACTAACCTTGGCAGCCTGCGAAGCTAAGCAATTGGAGGAGAGTCAGTGGACAGCGGCAGGGTGCTGGATCGTTAGGTTCAAGTATTTCGGTGTTATTAGGCTTAACGACATAAAATCTAAAATAAAAAAAAGTGTAAAACACAAAGTCCTTTGAATTTTTCTGTTTTCACTTCAGTGTTTTATGCTGCATATATGCTTTGTATAACTTTGTCGTCATAACGATTAACAATGATTGTGCGATATATATTTGAATATTCAAATAAGCGTCTCAAAAAAGGAAGTATTTTGTGTTGGTCTAAGGCGACCTCTACTGTCACTACTGCATATTGACAATCCCCCCGAAGTAGACATTGATGGATTTTCACACAAGTTTCTTAAATGTTTTAATGGCTAACACAGGCGAACGCGCGCGGGCATATAACAAAAGAATAACATTGGGAGTTATAAAACACTCTCAAACAGATGTAATAACAAACTCACAAAGATATATCCCAATGAACAACTGCAGAGTTCTAAAACACACAAATAAAAACACAAAGATACAAATATAACCCAATAAACATGAGCACAAAATGTATTTACAAATCAAACAAAAAAATATTTGTGTATTGTACAGAAACAAAACAAGCCAACAACAACCTTATGCTCAACTTCAGCCACATTTCTGACCACATTTTGTGTCGTGAAATCAGTATCCATGAATCTCCACCACAACATTTTAGTCCATATGTATCTGTGTGTATCAGTAGGTCTTTCTTGGTTCATATGGCAACCACGTGCTAGTCCCATCATCCTTGACCCAGGAGGCATCACTGAGGGGGACAGCACCACTACCAGGATCCTCAGAGGGCACAGGCGATACCTTGACCCCTGGAGACTCCCCTGATGACACCATGTATGTATAGCCAGATGGGTAGCTGGATGAAGGAGCATATGAGGAACTAGGGTAGTGCACCTCTTCCAGTGGGTGGAGGGAGTATGGCTGGGAGCCGGACATGGACAGGGTGGATCCTCCACCACGACTGGGAATGAGCCGGTAGAGAGAGGGGCTGTCGGGGTCTGTCGGTGCCAGGCCAGATGAGGCTGTGGTTGGCACAGGGCCTTCGGAACACAAGACCTCACCCTGACTCACTGAGTCCCCATCAGATGGCTCCCACGAGTCTCTCTTTTGAGAGAAGACAAAAAGGAACAGTGAGAAGAAGGGTTAAGAGAGCAACACACAGATCTATTGACACAATCCTAATCGTCAATCTGCAAAATGGAAATAACTTTATTTTAAACAACCATGATTGTAAAGATACAAAATTAGAAAAAGTAATGGAGAACATTTGAGTATGGACTGGTGTCTTTTTCAACTTCAAGACCTTCAACTTGGGAGATAGTGCTTCTTGTCTCATTAGACAGCAGGTCAAACTAAAAGAATTCCCTTTCTCTGTCTCTTAGTCTTTGTACTGGTCTTTTGAACTCAATTTCCTTGGAAGTCAATGGTTTTACGTTGCATCTATTCGTACCAGGAGAAGATGGGAAGATTCCCCAGGAAGAGGTGGCAACAGGTGAGGCAGGGACGAGGTCGGGAAGAGGGATCCTCCGCTGGTGGTGAAGGCCGTGGCACCACGGTAGTCCCCGAATTCAGGTGAATAGTAACTGTCAATGTAGGCAGGGTAAGTGGATGAGTGGTCGTAAGAGAGGGCCTTGCCCCCCAGGGTTGAGCTGTAGGAGTCAGAGGAGTACTGCTTAGAGGATGGGCTAAAGTCTGTGTCGGTCAGGTAGGGCCTTCGCATGCTATAGTAACCAGGAAGCATGTGGGATCCTGGAAAAAAAAGAGTTGATAGATGAAGCTTTCTCTGTAATACTGGACTCCCTTTTCCATACACCACTTAAAGGCAACTTAAATTATAAGTTTTACTATTCAGTGCCAATTAACAGCTTGCTGATTGCTGGCACAGTCTTCACAACACTTAATATATTTTTTAGTAGATCTTTATATATTTTACAAATTGTTTAGTAGATTTAATTTAAGCTCAGAAATATTAGTAAGAAAAATATAAGGTTGGAGGGATGATGCTAGTAGAATTTTCTAATAGCCTAATTAACAGACTGTAGGAATTTCACTATTTAGATTATAGTCCTGCTGAAAGTAAATATCATTCCAAACTAAATATTTTTGTGGACTCAAGAGGTTCTCATGCAGTATTTCCCTATACTTTGTTCCGTTCATTCTTCCTTCAGCTATAACAAAATCCTCAATCTATGACTCATCTGACAACATCCAGTTTTACGCAGCTCTCCTGATGTTTTACCAATGGATTACTCTACTCACATCCATAGAACTCTGTAGCTGTAGTTTTTTTTAGAGCTGAGTTTTTTGGGACAGCCTAATATTGGCAATGATTAAGTGGTGTAATGGAGCTTTCACTATTTAATGTATTAATTCACTGTGCTTCTTAGTTTCACTGTGCTATTATTTTGTACCAAATTCCTCATAACATTTCCTTCATATCCACAGCCTGAACAATGATTGTTCAACAGTTTTTAATCAAAAAAAGGGACGGACAGTTAAATGTGTCACTGGTAAAGGCCGATGGTAAGGTAATTACCTTGTTAAGGCATTTTATTACATCCATGTAAACCGGAAGCCTCCACCACCCAGGAGTGGGAATACTTTCAAATAAGACCTTTGTATGTCCCAAAATGTCCCACTATTATATAGTGTTTTAAAATAAAATTTCAGACAGAATTACTTTTCAATGTACCATTTGAAATTCAATGAGGTTAGAGAATTGGTCAGGGGTCGGAATTATTTTGCAAGACACTCTATGTGGCCCTAGTGAGTTTACTGGCAGCTCAATAATTTGAAAGAACATGTTGGTAATAGTTGTCCTAGGAATTACAATCTAAGACCACATTAACAATGTTTTTTCAGCAATATTTACCTTTATTTCTTTCTACCTACAGCCAAACCTATACAGAAGTAATCAGCAAAAATTGGTGAACCTGCACAGAATTACCCAATGAATAACTGAGAATGGAATTCAAAACAAATTATCATAGCCAATACAAGATTTGTTATTCTGATGTTGTCATAAACGTTATATCCTTATAATTCATTCAGTTATTTCAAAATGTTTTACTTAAATATAATTACTAAGAAGTCAGTGTTATTATTCAGTAATATCAATGCAAATTACACAGTTGTTAAACAGAAGAATTGAATGTTTCATATTTTCATTGGGAATGTCATTTTCTATTGGGCATTGGTGCAGAACTGCTTTCTGATTGGTGAGTAATTGCAAAATGCTGTAATTGTTTATTCCTGAAAAAAATCCTAGTTGTTCAAATTTAACCAACATAATATAATTTGTCTAACTACAGTAGCTATTTGGCTAAAACATTGCTGCCATGCAATGAAACTAGGAGCACAGAAATGGAAGGACACGAGAACGTCACAGTATGTGTAGCAGTTAAGTAATGGCTGATTGTGACTGATTAGGTTAAGAATTTAAAAGATATGACATAATAAATTACTTGTGGCCTAGTTATGAATGAAAATATTAAACAGTAAAACGTTTATGACCTGTTTTTTGGATAGTAATATTATTACTATTTAATTACTTTTTTGGACCGTGGTTTGGGTCCTTAAAATGTTGTCCCGGGCCCTTGGATTCCTGGGGTCCCTTCTTAAAACAGAGAACAAGTCCCTTATTAAAACAGAGAACAAGACTAATAGACTGACTGTTGTTTACAGAAGTGTCTCCCACAGAAATATTATTCAACACTGTCCAAGGAGGTGTGCATGGTTGGTAGAATTCTGTTCAACATGGTTCAATGTGCTTATGCTAAGCATTAACTGCAAGACATGAAGACGTACGTTATCCATAAAACACAATATATTTGGTTAAATTTGGAACAGTATTTATTTTGGAATAGTTTGTTAATCAATAGGGGGGGACATTAAGTGGTATCCCTTTTTTGATTTGGTTTGAATGCAGGAAAATGTGAAGACTGTACAAGGGTGTGTAAACTTGTACTTGTGACTGTATGCTATCCCAATTGGATTCGCACCCAGAACCATACACTCTTACCTACTGTGCATGACTGGATCATCATGTTACATTAGATATTCACTTCCTCAATATGCATGTATGAATGTCTTTGTGTGTTTTAAATAAGCTCCAACAGTGGACTCACCTGGCATCTGCACAAAGGTTGCCTGGGAATGACTTGTCCCAGCCTGCAGAAGAGACAGAGGCCGATTATTACTACTGAACACATTGGCACCCCTGCATTTGACTATTCTCTTGGAACCAGTTTTAAACAGAGCTTTAAAAATTCATTTACACAACCATGTTGTTTGCAAAAATGTACTATTTTCTATGACTAAATTGTCTAGTGTATGGCCCAATGTCTTAGAAATATACATTTATTTTTGCATCACTGCCTTGTATATTCACCAGCATTTTGAAAACTTCAATTAGTTTTAACATTTGAATCAGTCTTGAAAACTTAGATATATTCCACTTACACAAGTTTACTTTTTTTCACACTTCCCTATAGTAATATTTCTGCTGCCCCCGTGACCCGACAATGGATAAGCGGATGAAGATGAGAGTTAGTAATATCAAGATATCCCAACTTCATATTTCTCATTCAGTACCATCTGTAAGCATTGGGACAGTGAATTTCTTTCTAAAAGATATTCATGATTGAACATTCAGTATATTTCCCAACATGCAATTCCAGACATTCACTGCTTTCCCTCACTGCTTGGAATGCCTGGATTTGAAATCCAACAATTAAAGTGAAAGTATAGATTCTCAATGTTATTTCACCATGCAGGTTTGCAATTAACAAAATCTTATTTTTGCTTAGTGACCAAACAACAGGGTTTTTCACATTGTTGGCTCTGGGATAAACCATTTAGGAATTATCACTTTTGATACTCACTCCCCCTATTTCAGAGCACCAAAATACTTGGAACGGGTTATTATAAATATACACTGCTCAAAACAATTAAGGGAACGCTCAAATCACACATCAGGTCTCGATGAACTAAATATGTTAATGATCAAAATCTTAACTGCACATTGTGTAATTAGCTGAGAACAAAATGACATAACAACCTTCAGTGGAAACCAAAATCACAAACCGATTGAGGGCTGGATTCAAACTCAAATTGAAAACCAAAGTAAACAAATGAAATTACAGGCTGTTTCAACTTGTGTGAATTTCTTCATGGCAACTCATAATGATTGTATTCACTCCTGACAACGTCTGGCAATGCTCCTGATGAGACATCCTCTGGGTGTCCTGGGAGATCTCCCTGACCTGGATCTGGGCATCAGTGAGCTCCTGGACACTCTGTAGCGCTTCTTGGCAGAGTCGGACACACCGATGCATAATGTCCCAGAGGTTCACAGTTGGATTCAGGTCTGGGGAACGTGAGGATAGTCAATGGCATCAATCCCTTCATGATCTAGTAACTGCCTACACACTCTGGCCACATGAGGCTGGGAATTGTCCAGCACCAGGAGGAACCCAGGGCCCACTGCATCAATTTAAGCTTTAACAATGGGGCTGAGGATTTCATCCTGGTACCCAACAGTAGTCAGGATACCGCTGACAAGCATGTGGAGGTTTGTGCGACCCTCCAAGGAAATGCCTCCCCATACCATCACTGACCCACCAGCAAACTGGTCATGTTGCAGGCAGCATAACGTTCATCACTGCATCTACAGACTCATGTCTGTCACGTGTGTTCAGTGTGAACCTACTCTCATCTGTGAAGCGAATGAGGCGCCAATGGGGAACCTGGCAATTCATGTGTTCTCTGGCGAGCGCCAGTTGAGCTTCTTGCTGTGAGCACAGGTCCCTCTAGTAGACGTTGTCACTAATACCACCCTCATGGTATACAAGCACACCAATAGCCTGTTAGAGGTCATTTTGTTGGGCTCTGGCAGTGCTCCTCCTGTTGCTTCTCGCACAAAGGAGCCCTTCTCCTGGTATCTCCTCCATGCTCTTGAGACTGTACTGGGAGACACAGCAAACCTTCTTGTGATGGCATCCTGGAGAAGGTGGACTACCTGTGCACCTAATGACACTTTCATTAGCACAAAATGTGACATTGATTCACAACTGGAGCACGTTTTTATCATGTGATTTCATATCATTTGCATGCTTTAAGGTTAGATTTCTTAAATCTTCTGAGTGTATTATATAATTTATAGATAAATATTTCAGGATTTAATAGCCTTTTTTGTGCATCTTGAAAAATAGAGTAAATAATTCTGAAGGATGCTGTAAAGTTTATTCCTGGGAAGATACTTCTATTACTTTACCTTTCAAAATGTCTAATCTCATGTCCTTGCTGCTTTTGCTCTGAAGTCTGCACAGTATAGGGGGAGGATTTATGGGTTGCAGTATATGGGGTTGAACTGAATGATCACACAATTAAATGTAGTGGTTAATTTGTATCCATTCAGTCTCCATGCTGAGGTGCTGTGAAACCAGACAGTTGACAAAGGACTGACGGGTGGAGGTAGAGTTCACTTATAATGTATTTGACTACAGATCAAACAGTCACTATAAGGTTAAAGCATGGTACAGATTAACAGCTTTTATTTCAGGGTATTTGTGTAAGTATTGGTTTCACCATGTTAAATTCACAAACTTTGCTAATATATATTATTTGAGTGCACCAAAAATATTGTGACTATTGGTTTGGCAGGGGTTTCTGGTTTGAAGGCTGTGTTGCCACAAATCATTTCTGCAGATCAATGAGAGTTGTTATTTAGTCATTTTAGTTATTTAACATTAAAAAAAAAAAACATTTTATTTATTTCTCGAAGGAAACAGAAGGGTTGGCTGTAGTTATATTTGATACTCTTTGAAGACATAGGGTTTCAGATGTTTTCTGAAAATAAGCAGATTCTGCAATCCTAGCTTCAGTGGGAAGCCGACTCCACCATTGAGGTAGTTGGGACAGAGAAGAGTTTTGACTGGGCAGATTGGGAGCTGCCTTTCTGTAGGGGCAGGACGGCCAAAAAGACCAGAAGTTACAGAATGAATAGCCGGGTTTCGTTGTAAGGTTAGAGAATTGCCTGAAGGTAGGGAGGGGAATCTCCCCTCCCTGCCTCATAGTGCACTCTACGGGCACCATGGACTTGTTGCAAATGTGAGCTTCAACTGAAATCCACTTGAGTGAGCGGAGGAGTTGGGTTTCATGGGAGAACTGCCCACCAGATGGGCAGACACTGTGGGAGCCCTACCTACCGAGAGTTGCAATAATTAACACCTGAAATGTGACCTCAATAAGATGTTTTAATTTCATTGTAATGTTGAATTATAGCCTCAGTTGCTGGAAGAGCAATGTAAAAAAAATGCAATTACTATTGATATGTCATTTTCTGAATTTTAAAACTTTGAATAATGATTTAGGAAAGTGTGGTGAAATGCATAACATCTGCTAATAAAATAATAAAATGATAATGTAACAGATATGTATAAATGCTAATCTCAGGGATTCAATGGCAAATTGCCAGACTTTGTTTTCAATGTCACTTTTTAGAAAATGACCTATGTGTACGTGCTGTGGTGTCTGTTCACCGGTATAAATTATGCAAAACAGTGCACTAAACTAAGATCAGGCACACAATTCCAGTGAGACAAAATGAAAGGAAATAAGCAATGAGATAGAGTGAGAGAAGTTCAATGATGGGGGGGTGGAAGATGGAAGAATGGTACTCAAGCAGGCAAATGATGTGGGTGGAAATTTGAATGTAATTTGCCAATTCGACATTGGGATGTGCCCCTCTAAATGTGCCATCTCCCCAGCGAGTACACAAACTAATTTGCTACAGCACAAAGACTGCCACGACTGACTGGGGCTAATGGCACAGGTCTACACTGTTATTTCCTTTATCCCACACCTATTTAAGCACTTTTGACAAAAATATGAGAGTCTAATAGACCTTTGTTTTTCATCTTTCACAAAAATTATATTTACAGACCACAGACAGAGGTGCTATATGCCAGTGTCCCATTGTAACATAGGTACACAGGTCTGTGATCATAATTTGTGAGGGATGCACAGCCACCTCGACATTTCTAACCAACCATGTGTGTCAACTTAATGGAAATCACCACCAAAATTCTCATTGAGACAATTGCGTTATTTATTTTTCGAAACTTTTTAGACAGTAGCCATTATTACATCGTTATTAAGCAGCAGAACCACGAAAATCCTTTCAGGCTCTTCTGCATGAACCATTGAAATAGTTAAACATAAACTGCCATAAGACACAAACCGTGTAAACAACCCGTGACCAACCATGCCCCTCAGAATAAAAATGTGGTTCTCATTCCCACTGACCGTTGAACCCAAAAAGGCAAGAGTTCTTTGTTGTCAGTTATCGGACTGATGTGTCCCCAAGAGAAAAACAAGCAGCCATTTTATGATATAGACGAATGAAAGGAGCTTGTTGTCTTTCGGTGTTTGTTCTAGATCTGCGTTTGGAGATGGCCTAACTTCAGCTTAAACAGTCTGGGGCTCAACAATGGCTTACTTGTTTGAGATGATCTGCTGGGGAGAAGGCTAGCAGCTTTGGCAGGTGTTTCTGATTGAGCTCACTGATAGGTGACCTACTACCACTGAAAGCCCAGCAGAGATGTAGCCTGCTATCAATGGACTACAGTTGGAACATGTCATGGCTAATAGTGCGGTGAGGTGAATGAGTCGCATAGCCATGAATAGAGGAGAACCTGCTATTCATGTTGGATATTAGCTTTATGTGTCTCTTTATGGACCCACTGTTGACATTGTGATTCTGTAGGGAGTACACACACACACACACACACACACACACACACACACACACACACACACACTACGGGCATTTCCTTTGTGTGGTCAGTGGTCACAATGATCACTGAGTCGAAAGAAAGGCGATACAGATTGTAAATGTTTAGAGCGAAAGACTCAGACACATAAAAGAGAGAAAACTGATGGGAACGTATGACAAGCTGAAAAGTAAACTCACATTAAACCTGGGAACGCTTGTCTGCTTCTGTCTTTTCTCCGCCAAAAGGTCCTTGACTGTGTGTTTGACCCTTACACCCTGGTACACCCGTTTGGAGTACTCTGTAAAAAAGACCAGAGAGTCAAAACAAAAAGAAATATCATTAGTAGCAGTGAATTTCTGAGAATGTGTAAATAAAATTAGCAAATTAAGGTGGTTCTTGTTGGTTTGTATTAAGCATGGTACCTGTAAGTACTGCACACATCAGTATTAGTAGCCTACAGCCAGGATATTTCATTTTGTACAACCGCACAATATTACATATTATGCAAATGCTGCTATGCTGCATATTTTTGGCAGGAAATGTTTGTGATACCAAATTTCTGATTAGAGATTGTATAGCAACATTGGCTAGAGCATGCGTTATCCAAAACTTTCATTTCTTGTGATTCCTTTTCAAAAAAAGTTTTTTTTTTAAGTCTGGGAGAACAGAGATGAACAAAAATATTGTAGTGATGCCAGCAATTATTCTGAGAAATTGAAATAGTTTATTTCCTGCAACACCAAAATGTATCTATGCAACATGACAAAAACAGACTGAGGGATTGAGATGTTTTGTCACATTGTATATGTTACTGCATCACACAGTTAATAAGAAATCCGATTGACCTTAAATTAATATGTTACCAGATACCAGTGGCCTTCAGAAATTTTATAAACCTGCGACTTCAGGCCACAGATTTTATAGCACACCATAAGGTAATCCATCTAAAGACCAAACATCTTATTTTTCCTCATTTGTTTCATGCCTTTTCATCAAGTAATGTTCTCTATATAACCGCTTAACTTTAATATCTTTACATTGTTAAAATATTACAACTCTTGTTTTAGGGCATTTAGTACAAAAGCACTTTCCTTGTAGAGATGAGACATGAGGAAAATGTACCGTACCATCCATGAACGCACCTGCTTCCATCTTGTAGTCCAAGTGGTTACCAAAAGGCTGTTAATTTTAGGTTCTTCTATTAGCGTCTCCAGGAGTTGACCTGAGCTGTGTTCATCATACCAAACTTCAGCGCCTACGAATGCTATAGCAGTCCCATGGATGTTCAGATGTAATGGTCGAGCCATAGGAGCGCCATGGAGGCAGACTTTTTTCGCTTTGTGTAAATGCAAATTATTGGCTGGACGTTTTTCAGACATTTGCATCGTCGCTCCAGATTAAACAGAGAGAACACATTTTACTCACACTACTGATGCAGAGGGATGTGTTATAGAATTGTTTTGGGGATGGGGATGATGAAGACGGTGCCAATGATGATAAAAATGATGTATATGGTGTGATAGGAAAGTACAGGGCAAGGACTTATCTGAGGAGCAGGATGATGAGTGTCACAATTGACCTCATCAACTGGGCAATATGAAAAAAGCCCTAACTGAAAAAGGAGTCTTGCTCACCTGCAAAGCTGCAGTATATTTCACAAAGATTAACTTGTTCTCTTGCGAAGGGGGTTTCCCAGGAATTAAACGTCTGTATGTGGCTAGACACAGTGACCCCACATTAAGGGGATTTATCAGGGATTTTATATAAAGATATTCACACATTTATCTATGGGCAAAGTCTTGTGCGCTTCATCATATAAAAGGCGTTGCTGTGTTCATGTCGATGTTAGTTACCTGAGTCATTTGTATCTCAGCATGGATGTCCTGGGTGTAATATCATTGTATACACTGGAGACAGCCAAATGCACGTCCAGTCCAGAAGTGTTATCTGCGCTTTATTAATGGTTAATTGATGAGGAGTGTTCATGTTAAGGTTAACGAAATATCATTCTACACCTGACAGTTTACGTGCTCAGATAACTGCTAGAAGGCTGTTGTTGTTAAAAGCAATGTGCCTACTCGCCTGGTGAATTAAGAAGTTGAAAAAACATTGAAATACAAGTTACTGTGTCACACACACTAGTGAATGGGAGGACACAGGGAGGTAACGATTTTATTGAAAAGGACCTAACTGACATGGTAATCCACTGCAGCAGAGTCTATTAAGGAAAACCATCAGAAACTGTCAGGTACAGTGAATCATCTTTGAATCCTTATTCAATGAATCATTGCACTTCTGTTTTCATGGGAACGTTATCACGTTTACTAACTCCACCCTCTTTCTGACAGGCACCTTCTCCTTATGCTACTGTGTTGCTCTGTGTTCATGTGCCGTGTGATAACATAGTGCCTTCTTTATCTCTGTCTGACAACTATCTATGCTGGCTGGAGGCCACTGGCTGCCTGTTAGCACCCTCTGCAGCATGCCACGCAGCAGGAAGTTCCGGTTCTCAGAGATGATGCAAAGAGACAGCTTGTGACAGAAAGCTTTCGGTTGGTAATTAGGCGACGCACCATCTCGACATTACCTCCATATTTACTGGATTGGTTGAACAGTGATTTCAGGAATGCTCATTTCTTGTGCAACAACCTTCTCAGATGTTTCTTTGTACAGCACTTTGAGAGGGAGCAAATGGTATGATAGCCTTATCAAACTTTCATGCAATCTTATAGAATTCCCTAAGAGTTTTGTGGTTAAGCAAAAGGATTATTACATCTGCGTGGGTACATTAACAGTGGCCGTTGGGTTTTGGCGTGCAGGAATGGTATAGTCAATTTTCAGATAATGAAAATAACATGTTTACCTCATCTTGGTCCTTTTCGTTTCAACGACATGCATTTAGAGAGATAAACTGGTAGTGAGGTGAGGAGGCAAACAGAAAGAGATGCAGACAGGCAGCCAAACATGCATGTAGATAAATAGACACAAGCATCAGGCAGAATATGCTGACACTCTAAAATCTGATGAAAGCAATTGCAAGCCTTTGCTTTTAGTAATATGCACAAATTCCCAAATCAGGAGTGGTGTCAGGAATTTTCTCCAGATGATGCCTGGTTGATCCAAGATGCCGGATGCCAGGGTGAACAAAGTATCCTTTGACCAGCTGCCAGTACCTGGGCAGTTAAGGAGGACGTTAGGAGGAGGTGGATGGAGACATACACTCTCCTGACCTGTCAGCGCACCTAATTAAATACAGGAAGCAGCGCAAACTAGCTAGGTCCGCACACTCAGGCTCTGTGTTGATAGTTATCGGAGCGAGGAGGAAGTGGTGGACAGAGGAAGGGGAGGCAACAAGACTTGATCCATGCCTTTGACAGGCCAGGAAGCCTTTGAGGTTCAAGAGAGTCTGGTTGGCAGCAGAACACAAAGCAAATTAATTAATAATTAATGACATCCAAATTTTTTCATAGTTTAGTTTGATTACAGCTTTGTGGTTTGTCTTAGAGGCAGAGGGTGATAAGGGTGTATACTAAAAAGGTAACAAAAAAGAAAAAGATAAAGAATGAATTGATACCTTTCTCACCTGGCCATGGACATGGACTTCAGACTAGACTTTGAAGTCTTGAGGGGAGTGATGATTTGTGTTGTTGTGATTTGGGCTTGAGTAAGGTGTGAGAGAGTGTCGATGGCAGAAAGACCAGCAGAGAGAAAAGAGAATGTTTGGGGATTCAGACCTTTTCTTGTTGCAGTGGAATTTCAGATCGTCTTTATCAAGGAGTAGCAGTGGCTTCAAACACTTCTCTCTTCAAAAGAAGGACGTTGTCTGAGAGACAGACAAAGAGAGACAGAGAGAAAAAGACAGAGAGAGATGGTGGTGCCATAGTAGAAAGACGACCAGAGGATTGATCAAAGAGTATTCTAGAACTGATTGTATGAGGGAAGGAATAGAGACTTTATAGAATCAGTTCATAATTTTGCAGAAGTGACTAAAATGTCTGTAACGTAGCAGCATCCATCTTTAATTAAGGCCACAACAGCACCAGGATTTGACACTCACAGTCATATCAGAACCAGACATCCTCTGATACCGTACATCCTGTGGATTGAGTCGCCTTTTATTATCAAACCCACATCAGATTTTTTTTTTTCAGAGACAATGGACTATTATTTTCTTTGCAAGCCCACATCAATGGATCACTGAGGGGGAAAAAACACCTCATTAGAGTTACAAAAAGGATATTCTCAGACAATATCTGCCTCATCTATTCTGTGGTCCTTCTCGAACATAGGTTACCGCCTGGCTTTTTGTGCAGGCAACTATCTGGCCATTGGCTTATAGCAGGTGGGGTATTGTGGACAATACAGCACTGACACCTGAGGCATATTGGGGCTTGTGTTTGTTTGACACTACAAAGAAATCCCATCTTGACTCTATTCTGGCTCAGTACCACTCACTGTGTTTTCCCTCCTTGCTTTGGGCCAAATCCATGCAAAAGATATACTGGGGTGCTGCCGGGGCGTATTAGTCTTTGACCTAGTTAGCCACAAAATGCAATGAGCACTGATGGTAATCCAACAACCAGACGATTAAGGCGGTCGAAAGAGCAAAACATTTTAATAGAACAATATGCAAATAGTTTGTTTCATTCACAAGGTTGTTTGGTTGAGAACAAAGTGATAGAGGCTGGATTACAAAAACGACTTTGCTGTTGATTGATTCATAATTATGAGCTACAGGCAAAGATGGAGCACTTGCTGAGATGACGCCTGCTGGGCACGTTCTTTGGCTGGGTTAGTTTGGGGAAACTACACCTAAATGCAATCGTATGTCTGCCAAGTCTCTAAAGCCAGTTGACACCGTGTTATTTTTTTGCTATGACAATATGTTGGGCAGCCAAGCCATGCCTAGGCCGGATCCTGACTGAAAAGGCAAGTGCCTGACAACTACACCTGTTTATACAAGCTGTATATACTGTAGGTGTCGTCATTCAGCTGAAAATACGTTGGCATCTGCTTTTTGCATGCAGGTGATTTTTACCTGCATAACCTGGCCTGGTTGATATCATACACTGCTAAGCCTTCATCTGACCTCATCTCAGCTGCATTGCTACACCCAGCAGGTGAGGAGTCAAGATGGCTGACTTGATATTACATTCATCTGATTGTTTACTGTTGTTTTGATACTCATTTCAGCACACTGTTGCCATGCTACTAGCACATAAAAGAGGTGTCATCGGAATAATCCATCCTAATAATGGCTCATTGGCATTTGGATGTGAGAGATTAGTGGGTGTTAGGCAAGAGGATGCAATGGTGGTTTTAATTGTTCAGTTGTCAGTCAGCCTCTGTTGCCATTCTGCACTCGTGTTGATGTCAGACACACTGAACACTTTTATACTGTATAAGGAAATGGAGAATTGTGCCATATTCCTGTAGTTGGGTTATATTTCCACTAGGTGAGAGTGTTCCCCTTTGCATACAATAGATTACATTACTCCCTCAGATGGTTTAACAGACAGCCCCCAGACTAAGTCAAAAGCCAAACAGGTTTCATATGCCATGATGGTGTTGTGTAGCTCACTTGGTATAGCATTACACTTGCAGCACCAATCTTGTTGTTTTGATTCCCATGGGGCCAGTATGGAAAAGATCGAAAATTTACTAACTAACTACTGTAAGTAGTAGTTCTCAGTTTCACCATTTGATGTGTGTTCTTGTACTATTTTCTATTGAATATACAGTTAACATGATTTGCACATCATTGCTTTCTGCTTGTCTTTACATTTTACACACCATTCCAACTTTTTGGGACACAGGATTGTATATAAATATATATTCAGGGGTACCACATGCCAAATTTTGATAGACTGCTGAAATACCTGAGCACAGCCTTGTAGTGTATTCACATTACAATGTGGTCATTTAGCAGGCTCTTGTCCAAATATTTGTTTTACTTACAAATGCATCCTAACATAAAACCAATGTCACCTTATTTTCATTTTTTTAGAGTGTCCATGTAATAAGATAATATATCAAACAGAACAACATTTCAATATACCATTTTGAAATGTAGTAATGAGATAATTGGTCAGGTTTTTCAATACTATTACAGGTGCATCTTAATTTTTTCCCATAATTAAAATCAGAAAGTGACACCTTCCTATATTTTAGATTTGTTACACATAAACCCCATCGAGAATCTATGAGGAAAATGATATACACCAGACCCCACAAAACAGGCTATCAAAACAACCTGGGCTTCCATAACATCTCAGCAGGGCCGCAGGCTGATTTCTCCCATGCTACACAGCATTGATGAGGTAATTTATGCAAAAGGAGCCCCGACCAAGTACTGGTATTTTGAGTTAATTTAGCTGTTTAGGGCCCTACTCAGGTCAACATTTCTGTATTATAAAAGTTGTTTTCTTTTATTTTAGATTCTTGATTTCCATGAGCTGTAAACCGTAATCATCAACAATGAAGCAAACATTTTTGAAACATTTCACTTCATGTGCAACGAATCTAGATTAAAATTATATTCAATTTTTTTTAGATGCACTTGTCTATTCAGTGCAATAAATAATTGCTAGACCCTTAATAGTCCATATGAAAACACAAAATACAATTTATTTAATAATAATAAAACAAAATCTAAGTGGATGGTTCTAGATAGTATTAATAGGAGGCAGTAATAACAGGGGCATCAGTTGGTTATGGGACAGACATACCCCAGCCAAACACCCAGTGGCATTCAGAAATCAACACATGCCCTTGTGCAAAAACTGATGATGAGCCATCTAGCCAAAATGTGCATTACTGTTTTTCACAACTGCTAATACATGAATAATGACACTACTGAATAGCCATTTCACAGAGGTGAGAGAAAACTCTGATAATAACAAAGGTATTCATGAATCAATAACTATAATGTGTAAGCAGAATTCCCTCTTTAATCTTCCTCGGCATCCTGTATCTCACTTGGCCATGCTGCAGTTTCTGACAGTCTGTATCTTAAAAAAAGGCTGTGGCTTGCATTATTCTTCTCGACTGGATTTCTGACATGCAAACAAATGTGCTTTACTCAAAGAGTTGGGTGACTAGTTCTTCCAAAAAAAGTAAATGAAACAGAGATTTGTGTGAAAACAGTGGAATAGAGCTTATGGGTTTGGGTATATTGAATTCCTGGGATTTGGATAAATAGTTTTGTGTATATTGTTCATATGTCACGATATAGTTAAAGCAGGACCAAATCGCAGACTTTGAATGGAAATAAGGAATTTAATGGTGGAACTGTGGTGGGAAAATCAAAACAAGAAAAGGGTGGGAAAAAAAGGCAGATAGGCAAAAACACAGCCTTGTAGCAGGGACGGAAATAAACCAAGTAACTAACACAATGACTGATCAAGGGCTAACAGAAGAGGGCGAACTAAATAGGGAGTTAATGAGGATCAACAAGACACAGGTGCGAACAACAAGGACAGGCACATGACGCTGGAAAGAACACAAACAAAAACCAAATGCAACAGGGCTACATTTAAAACCAAACCAAACCAAAACAGAACGTCTAATCATAGAACAAGTCTAATGTGTGAGCGATAGTGGAAAAAAAATATATACACAAATATGTGAACTGTGCTTGTTGTAGGTTGATCCGACCACTCTAGAACATGAGCAAGCAAAACAGAAAGGGGTGGACTCTGACATTGTTGAATGTTGTATAAAGCACTCAATTTTGCTGAGTGTGATAGGCACAGGATAATCAAGGAGAAATGCCATGATAACACAAACTCATTCAACTACATTGTTTATAAAAGTGTTATTTCATAGAGATAATAAAATGTCACTCTCGGTCTGCTGGAGTGACTGCAACTCTCACGTATTTATTTTTAAATACAATTGTAAATACAATGCGCCAAACCTCAAACTCAGGGAGACTTAGGAAGAGAAACCGGAGAATGACTCTAAATTTGACCCAGAGGACGAAAATCAACAGAGGAAGTAACGGCAGCAGGAAAATCTAAACATCTTAACAGAGTTGGAGATGGAGCCACGAGAGTGGAGGACCAACAGAGGAAGAATAGATTCAATGACGCTCCTGAGTATAAAATGGATGAGAGGCAGTATAAAAGTAACAAGGTAAAGACCATACTAATAAATACTTCACAATCTAGCCTGATCTCAATAAAGGGGGATTGTTCACTTAACAAGTAAACATAAAATTATTTATAAGACACAAAAGGTTTTAATCAGCTAGGGAAAGAGTTGCCTAATATCAATAGGGTTTATGTCTGGAAATGGCCAAAACCTCGTAAACCTTCAACACCGAGGCAATAGCAAGCCCCATATGTTCCTGTTGGGTGAAGCAAACATCTTCCAAATCAGCAGAAGGCTACTAACACTTAACATAACCGGACCAGCATCAATTAATAGTCTAATTGAGTAATTTAAAGACAAATTTACTTACAGTTAGGTATATATTTCTGGACACTGACCCAATTTTCACTTTGGACACTGACCCAATTTACACCGCCACAATGAATTTGAAATGAAACAACAGAGGTGCAGTTGAAGTACATACTTTCAGCTTTAATTCAAGCGGATGAATAAAAAATATAGTATGAAACGTTATAGGAAATGTATCCATTTTCATATACACTCCCCTTATTTCAGGGGCTCAAATGTAATTAGACAAATGTAAATAAAATTGTATACTTTGTGGAGGATCCTTTGCAGGCAATGACTGCTTGAAGTCTGGAATGTATGCACATCACCAAACGCTGAGTTTCCTCTTTTGTGATGCTTTGCCAGGCCTTTATTGCAGCTGTCTTCATTTGTTGGTTGTTCGTGAGTCTTTCTGCCTTAAGATCTGTCTTCAGCAAGTGAAATGCATGCTCGATCGGACTGAGATCGGGTGATTGACTTGGCCGTTGCAGAATATTCCACCTTTTTCCTTAAAAAACTCCTGGGTTGCATTCGCAGTATGTTTTGGGTCATTGTCCATCTGTAAATTGAAGCGCCGTCCAATTAACTTCCCAGAAAATATATCCTTATACATTTCAGAATTCATCAGCTGCGTCTGTCTTCTGTCACATCATCAATAAACACTAGTGCCCCAGTGCCCCTGTAAGCCATGCATGCCCATGCCATCACACTGCCTCCACTGTGTTTTACAGATGATATGGTATGCTTTGGATCATGAGCAAAGCTTTCGCCATACATTTTTCTTCCAATCATTCTGGTATACAGTAGATATAAAAAGTCTACACACCCCTGTTATAATGCTAGGTTGTGATGTTAAAGAATGAGACAAAGATAAATCATGTCAAAACCTTTTCCACTTTTAATGTGACCTGTAATGTGAACAATTTAATTGAAAAACTAACTGAAATCTTCAAAGGGGAAAAATAAAAGCCTTAAAATTACCTGGATGCATAAGTATGCATAGCCTCTTATAACTGGGGATGTGGCTGTGTTCAGAATTAACCAATCACATTCAAACTCATGTTAAATAGAAGTCATTACACACCTGCCATCATTTAAAGTGACTCAGATTAATCAGAAAAAGAGTTCTAGTAGGATTTTCCTGACACTTTTTAGTTGCATCTCAGAGAAAAAGCCATGGTCTGCAGAGAGCTTCCGAAGCATTAAAGGGATCTCATTGTTGAAAGATATTAGTCAGGAGAAGGGCACAAAATAATTTCCAAATAGATATAGATGTACCAAATAGATTAGATATACCATGGAACACATTGAAGACAGTCATTATCAAGTGGAGGAAATATGGCACAACAGAGACATTACCAAGGACTGGATGCCCCTTCAAAATTGATGAAAAGATGAGAAGAGGCCTACAAAGCTTCTAAGAGGCCTACTGCAACATTAAAGGAGCTGCAGGAATATCTGGCCAGTACTGGACATTGATACATGTGACAACAATCTCCCGTATTCTTCATATAAATGGGCGATGGGGTAGGGTGGCAAGACGGGACGCCTTTTCTTACAAAGAAAAACATCCAAGCCCGGCTGACCAACATTCTACAGGCCACAAACAACAACCTGATCAACTCTATGCAAACGTGTTGCACTGCGTGAGGCAAGAGGTGGTCACACTAGATACTGACTGGTTTTCAGGCCCCCAATACAGAGAAACTGCATATTTTTGAGTGGCCTTTTATTGTAGCCAGCCCAAGGCACACCTGTGCAATACTCATGCTGTCTGATCAGGATCCTGATATGCCACACCTGTGAGGTGGATGGATTATCTCTGCAAAGGAGAAAGTGCTCACTAACACAGATTCAGCTCAAGATGAATAAGGGCAAAAACAAAAATGTTGCGTTTGTAATTTTCTTCAGTGTAAAAACAAACATCAAGTCTCCCAAAAGCACGTGGAAAAATGTGTTATGGTCTGATGAAACCAAGGTTGAACTTTTCATAATTCCAAAAGGTATGTTTGGTGCAAAATCAACACTGCACATCACCCAAAGAACACCACACCCACAGTGAAGCATGGTGGTGGCAGCATCATGCTTTGAGGCTGTTTTTCTTCAGCTGTAACCGGGGCCTTAGGTAGGGTGGAGGGAATTATGAACGGTTCCAAACAGGCAGTTTTGGCACAAAACATTCAGGCGTCTGTTGGAAAGATGAAGATGAAGTTCACCTTTCAGCACAACAACGAACCAAAGCACACATCCAATTCCTCAAAAGCATGGTTTCACCAGAAGGAGATTAACGTTTTGGAACGGCCCAGCCAGAGCCCAGACCTGAATCCAATTGAACATTTGTGGGGTGATCTGAAGAGGACTGTGCACAGGAGATGTCCTTGCAATCTGACAGATTTGGAGTGCTTTTGCAAATAAAAGTGGGCAAATATTGGGCTGTAATAAAAAAAAAGGTTTTGTTTAAGGGTGTTTAATCAAAGCTATAAAATAAATGCTTTATAATTATGAAAGGCACAATGTCAATTTATGATAAAAAATTCTAGTATAGGTCTAAATTATATCATCAAATATGGGCGCAATAGCCCCAATGTCGGCTGCTTTTAAAAAGGGTTTAATTTAAAATGAGTGCAGATGTAAATAAATAATAATATTCAGAAATAAATCTCTCAAAGCAACTAATTTTGTCACAGTTCAGGAGGCAGGACACAGACAGAGAAAAAAAACAGACCGGAACCAATGGCAAACCACACAGGGCATCACCAGAAACAATAATTCACAGCAGGTGTGGTAAAAGACTTGATTTAAATAGGATCCCCAAATGGAGGCATCAGTGTACAGCTGCCTCCAATTGGGGAGAACAAAAACAACTGTAAATATGCCTAGAGGCATCTCTCCCTGCCAGGTCCTGACTATGGCCCCAAGAACAGTGCAGAGATGGCTAAGGGCATAGCCAGGATGTGACAAATAAAACAGTCTTGAAAATGTTGGCAACAATTTGAAAAATGTTTTAAGTTTCATCCAATTTTCCAGAAAATGACATATTGAGGACAGGATTTATAAATTAATATTTTAACACAATATACCATGTAATTGTGGTTAACAATTGGATATTATTTACTGGGGATGCTGATGAATAGATTTTTATTGATAGTATATAATGAAGACCATTCAAGTATGGGTTGGGCAAGTCATATGCTGCATTATGCTGCAGAGGGTTTGTGTTTTTCTCAGACACTTTTTATATGTCCCTCCTTGCTGTACAGTAGTTACTTTATGCCCAGAGGTAAAACTGCACACACATACACACATACACACACACACACACACACACACACACACACACACACACACGTTTGTACAGCTAACCTCATGGGGACCAGAAAATATAAATTGAATGCTCCCTTGCCCTAACCTTAACCCTTACCCTAATCCTAACCTTAACCTAACCCTAATCTAACCCTAACCTTAAACTTAACCAACAATGCCTGGACCTTAAAGAAACTCCAATTCTAACTCTAAAATGTATTGTAAGTTTGACCCTAACCTAAACTCTGAAGCAGAAATTGACTTTTGCCTCATTGGGACCGGCAAAATGTCCCCATGACTGCAATTTCTTCTGGTTATATTATACTCATGGGGACATTTGGTCCCCATGAGTATAGTTAGATCTAAAACACACACACACACACACACACACACAGGATCAGGAGGTATGAACAGTAGTCAGTAGCAACCTCAACCTGTGTTGTCAGCCTCCATCACACCTAATTTCTCAGGCTTAAGTTAACCCACAACATGCTGTCAATGAACTCCTCATTCAAAATATTCTCCTGTTTTTGTTCCCTCTCTTATTTCTTCATCCTTCTCCTCGCTACAAGATTTCAAAATATTATTTGGGTGTAAACTGGCAAACGGTTCTGTTGTCAATTAATGTTGGTGTTAGATATCGTGCAGGATGCAGTAGATTCTTGTTTTCACTTTAGCGGCTCTGTGATAGCCGCTTCCGAGGGTTCTGGGATAGCAATCATTAATAAACATCTAGTGAGTCTAACAGATGGACAGCACAGCATGAGGAAGTGAGTGAGAGGTCAGCCATGGCGCTTGGCTCCAGGAGGAGAGAGCAGGGCAGTGTTAGTCATGACCTGCCAGGTCTGTTTCTTCCCTTCCCATCATAAATAGAGGAGAGTGCTAGCTGCCTAACCGGGCTCTGGAGTCCAACCTAGCCACCAAGAGCTAGCGAGACCTAATGACTCTACCATCTTCACACAGCTCTCTCTCCTCAACATGTCTTTAAGTCCCCACAATAGTTTTCACAGATACCCATTTTCTATCACTTTGTCTACCATATCATGATTCATATGTTTTTACATCTCAGATTTTATACACACCATTTAATGTCCCATTATGTCCAGGTCATGTCCGCATCTTACCCACAGACTGAAGGCAATTGTATAAAATCCATCTACTCTGTTTTTGAAACGATGGTATAAAATTCGTTGTCCAACGTCAGCCTCAGTTAAATATCCGTAAATATGTGTATGCTGAGATTAACCAAAGCACAGACTGTCTATCTCTTTCATGGATTCAGTTGCCATCTGTCTCCTATTTACTGTCATTACAGAACATGTTTGAATACCCTGATCATTTGTAATAAAATTTTACTGGACTAGACTGCCTTTGACTGTCACTGAGCCTGTGTTCTGTCAACGGGATTGGAGCAGAGAAATGAAACAGCCAGTGAACTCTGGAAAGGAACGCACTCAGTTTATAAAGACAGGCATTTTTTATGCGTGTCTGTATTCCGGGGATATGGAGCTCATTGGAGAGATGCGGGGGTTGTTCTTCTTGCTCCCTGGCCTGCCAATGCCAGCCTCATTTAGCCACAATGTGAGTTGGCTTTGGAAAAAAGCCTTTGTGCCTCACCTGAAGAAAACACTAAGGCCAGCTAGTTGTCTGTGTGTGTTCCTCTTAGACCGTGTGATGTGTGTGTATACTAGTCATGTTATACTTTTTAAAACACATAAAAATCTGGAAAACCGAGAAGCTGACTGGAATCCTCAGCCCACTCAGCTGAGAAAGGGACCGGAAACTATGTGTTGGGACTATGGGATTCCTCTTGACCGTTCGTCCATCCCTCAGTCTGTTGGTCTGTCCCAGACCAATGTTTGTTTGGCAACCATGGTAACAACCATTTCCTTGAAAGGTAAGGGGGTAGAGAAAAGTTGGGACACTTTCATGTCCAAGAAATTGTTTTCCAGTGTTTCGTGACCTAACATCTGAGAAAGAATGGATAATGATTAGCTATTTGCTGCTCAGATTCATATTTGTGCTTGGTCATTAAAGGGAAATTTTAATGACTTAATTTCCTTGTTGTAATTGTGTAAGAATATGACACAGATGGTGGAGTGGTTCTCTACGCAGGGCGTAGGTTTAATTCAAAATCCAAAAGGCAGTAGTCAGGCAGGCAATGGTTGATACACAGCAGAGCAGAAAGGCATTGGTACAAAATCAGGTAGGCTCAAAACAGGGTCATGAATTAACAGGCAGGAAGACTGATACAGTACACAAGAAAAGCTAATAATCTTAGAGAACTCTATAGAAAGACTTAATATGTTGTACAAACACAAAACAATACCTCACAAAGAAAAATGAGCATCAAACTAAATTAAATAGGGAACAACTAATGAAAACCAGGTGGGTGACCAGGTGATTAATATTCAGGTGATTGGGAACCGGGGACTGAGCTACGTTCATGGAGAACGGGAAGTGAGCTGTGTTGTGGAGACAAAGGATGGGATATTACATGTGAACTGGGAGTCTGGCTAACAGACTCCCAGCCAATATATTGTATATTCTTGCATCACCCCTGTCTGAGTAAGGCCGACGTTAGCCCCTTTTCTGGGATAGTACATTTCTTTGACAGGATCAGGTTGTTTATTGGAGGGTAAAAATTGGCTAGAGATTGTGTTCCTGTTCTTCTGTTTTGTTGGAAGAGCAAAGTGATAAATTAAACATGATATTTATTAACCAGTGGACAGAGAGAAATAAGAATAGCGCAAGTGAGAGAGAAATGTGAAGTGCATCCATCCCAAAACGCCTTCATTTTCTTCAAATATTTATTCTAGAATGTTATGTCAACTGTTGAAAGTTTGTTATTTCGATGGAGCAAAGTTACTGGCTCTATAAAGAAGAGAACAATGGGGATATTTAAGTATTGCAATATTCAGTTTCCTTTTCTTTCTTCTAAACATTTAAAAGTCTGACAGACTTTGTTACGGTTTGGCATTTCATCTGTTTATTTTCAAACTTCCATCTCTAGCAGCAACTGTAGGGGACTTTTATATAAAATGCATAAATAACCTTATACTTTTAAATATTAATTTGCAATGTATAATCACGTAGTTTTATAATAATAGTATTAATGTGGAATCCACACACACAGAAAATGACTTCTGGGATAGGACAAATTACACATACAGACGATTTCCATGTTCATCATAATGTATATACTTTATGTTAAGAGATTGTCTTGAGCAAGCAATTACCATGTGCCCAGAGAGGGGCGTTTCTAAAGTTTACTGCCTTTGTATCCACTGTTTGGGTGTCCTGAGTGTGGCCCATGAGCTGATCATATAGCATAGTTTGTGATAAGAGATGACCTGAGTGTGGCCCATGAGCTTAACGTAACACTTACTTTGTGGACAATGATGGACATGACTAAAGTATGAACCATGAGGATGTTGTGAATTACTGTCGCAAATTACTAGCATTCAGGGAGGTAGAAGAGGCGAACCCCGCCCAGAGGATTTCCAAACAGATGAATAGTCAGATGGCGTGATGTGAAAGTTCTGTATAAAAGCCATGGTCCAGACTCAGAACGTTGGGGGTGTATCTGCAGAAGGACCTGGCTTTAATGTCTGTCATTACTGTATGATTTTCATTAAAGTCTATTGGATTTTCACAAAGTCCTGAGTTGAAGTGCATTTGTTTTTAGAAAAGAGTGGTTGATTTTCCACGACACAACCTTGGCTTATAAATGGTGTGGAATGTTTCAAAGGATATACATTTAAACATATTTCTTCAACACTTCTTTTGCAGAAGCGCACAATTTCACCTGTTGACATCAGTTGGTCTGGATTAGAATGGCATCTCTCTCCACTTTCAATGTGCTAACAATACCCTAAGTTACAAATACAAATGGACTGACTTCTGATCTGTTGGAAAATATTGCCGTTATTGTGTGATGTTGTCATTTGCATCAGATCAGGTTTTCCATCTACTCTACAAATGTGCAATGGAAAACAGTAATGGAAAGAATTAGTACTACTCATGAAAGCATGGAACACAAAAAATATATATAGCCTATCACTTATTTTCACAAGGCTTGGCCTATGATCCAGCGACGCTAGGACACAGTTGTTATGAGCTGCTTAATCCTTGTCAGCCAGAATAAAGGACAATTATTCTGCATGAAAAACCCAACTGCTGCTCTGCAACAATGGAAAAGATGGTGGTGCCAGTTGAGTTTGAAGCCCACTCAAGTAGCTCTCTGTAAATCAAGCATAATATGGGATCCAAAAGTGTATAATCTGCTGAAATCCACATGAAACTTTGAAGGTGTTAGGAAATGGCACTGTAATTAATGACAATCTGGAGAAACATTCAATTGGGAACAGTATTGCAGATCAAATCTAATTATGTATACTTTGCATTTAATGCGGCCAAATCAGCCAGTAGATTCCAACCCAGAGGAGAGGCATTCTCACTAGTCTGGTCTCAAATGTTTCTGTGCCACATTGCCAACAAACTTCAACAGTAAAGCCAAAAAACAATAGTTGGTGACATAGTTAAAAAGATCTCAGATTAGGGAGCTGTCTTGATATAATAGCAGCAGCATCTTGATTATAAGTCATAATACAATCTAATCACGTCAGATTTAAGATGTCATCAGCTGCTGATGACCTCAATTGGATTTGGGCTGAACACAACTTACTATCATTGTTGAATCAACATCTTATTATTTTCAAGATACCGGAGTGAGAAAAGAAAAAAAGGGGTTTCTGAGGGGGAGGATTCATCATCATTTAATCCATTACTATTCATTACAAACTGTCTCAGTAGACAGTGACATATGCATTAGCTTCCTGCCTTTATCTCTGGCTCTCTTTCTCTCCGCACTCCACAGCCAAGCTGAGTGGAGGGTTTCCAAGCAACAACGGCAAACAGTACAGTATGAGTAAGTGCATGTTACAGTTGGCGACTGCGCCAGAAAAGTGATTCCACTGTTGTGGTAAGAATTATAACTTTCTTTGACAGGAAATATTACTCATTGTATACGTTATCTCTCTGACTGGTTCTACCTGGAGAAAAAAAGGAACAAAATAACTTATTGTACTGACCTGTTCTGCGTCAAACCATATTGCTGTAGTTGTGTTTAGCTTGCAGTGTGTTTGAATAATGGAAAGAAGATGGTGCATTAATTTCTTAGATAAGGAGTGTCTTGTGACATCCTTCGTTGTTATTTCTGCAATGAGTCTCAATCCAAAGAACATTACCTCATCCGTTTTAAATGGTACACCAGGTTCTCCAATTATACTGGTATCAAATTTGCGAGGGCTTGCTTCATTTTCGTAACTCTCAGTGGGCTTGACGGAGTCACAGATCTGGGCTTGCATTCCCAGATGTGAACCACATCACGTTAAGCCGCTCTGCTTCTTATTACACTTCAACTCTCAACCAGGATCTAAAATGGAACCAATGTGCTTAGCGGAAAGTACTCCTCCAATTAAAGACCCCAATCAGCTTGCTGTTGCCCGACCTGCCACTAGGATTTGCTTGAGTTTGAAGTGGTAGGGCATCTCAAACGGACCACTTCGCCCTCCAACCTGAATAGTGCAAGGCCAATTTGCACCATGGTTTGCAAGACTCCTGGACATGATCAGTGTGCCACAACCAATGAATTAACCTGGGTCACAATGGCACAACTTCACTGTGATGTTCTATTTTAGACCACTTAATGTTTTACCAAGTCCTTCTTAATGTTTTACCAAGTTATTTCGTGTTGTGTCACATTTACAGTAAATTGCCATGTCTTATGATATAACTAGCACCACAGGTATTGCGAGGTCCTTAAAGGGATTATGTCCTGCAACGTTTAAGTCAATAACGATTAAACTTAACTTATGATTAAAATGTCCACTGTTGCCTCACAAGCTTATATTTAACTCCACCCAGGTTAAACCAACCCTGACCCTTTATTTGAATCAGTCCATCAAATTCAAATACACTAACCTTGGCAGAGTTTCTCACCTGCTTTACCGATTATTTATCAGGATGCAGCAAGGCAGAAGTTACCATAGTTCAAAAAACACATTAGTAAAACTATTTATATGAGCACAATGCACAACAATACTTGACTTGGCGTCAGGTTCTGCTCCTCTGAGGCAAATCACTGCCATCACATGATTGTGTATATGACACTTAATAGCGTTATCAACAGCATAATTTAATCAGTAGCAATACATAATGAGCAAGGTATGCTGAACTGATCCCCCCACAAAAGGAAACAAACCAGAACAGATAGAGGCAGTGGTAGTGGGTGGGTTTGCACCCCCATTCCAATGAAACAAGTACACATCAGAACGAAAAGAGTGACATGACAATTAAATAGTATGAAATGACTACCTGGGTTACCTGTCTGAACTGGCAATACTAATTGGATATGGCATTTGATCACTAACCAAATGGTTGCTAGATTAAATCTCAAGCTGGCCAGTGAGAAAATGTTATTTTGTCCCAGATCATGAAACATATCTAAAATCTAGAAGTCACTTGGATTTCAGTGTCTGGCAAATGCAAAAAATTTAAAATATCATCTTTTAAATCAAATCAGCCTAGTTGATTAAGGTTAGGATTATGTATTTTTTCTTACACATTTTGTATTGAAACTTGCAGGGCTGGCAGCATTGCCTCTCTGGCACATTTCATGGCACCTTGCAAAATTTCTTGTGCGGTGGAGGCATCAGCTTAAAATGCTGGAC
This sequence comes from Esox niger, assembly GCA_016801105.1. Classification (NCBI taxonomy): domain Eukaryota; kingdom Metazoa; phylum Chordata; class Actinopteri; order Esociformes; family Esocidae; genus Esox; species Esox niger. Next base: position 45,397 of record JACXGJ010002914.1, read on the forward strand.
CGATTTTACAAGATCTTATTATAAAGTATTGCTGACTACACAAGAAGGTGCAATAACCAGGAGCCTTGACAAGTTAGACATCCATATATACAGACATCTAATCCACTGTTGTAGCAACCAGTTTGACTGTCCATTCAAATACGGACAAAGGAGAAATATGGTTTGTTGATAGAACGGTAGCCAGTCATTTTGTCAGACCAAAACAACCTAGCTACTTTTAGAATTATTTCTTGGAAAACATAAGTTGTTTCGATGAATCTGTATTAACCAGAAAGGCCCCAGTATTCTTTTCCTTCTATGGAGATGTAAAAATTCAAAAATTACTCCTAAGGTCAGTTTTGCAGACACAGATTAAACCTGGGACAGGACTAATAAATTAAGATTAGTGTCAGCACCAGACATAATCTGTGTCCATGAGACTGGACCCTGAAGTCATAGAGAAAATGAGTATCATATCTAAATACTCAACATATATGATCCTTCAGTATCAGCTGTCAATGACTAGTATTTTCCTGGTAGTTATTTTATACTTCTCTGAATGATTACATAAGAGTGGTAATTCAGCTCTGTCATAATGGAGTCCAGGTGGATAATACAGGGTTTAATCTGATAGACATTTACCTGGATCTACCATCTGGACAGCTGTACAAAGAGACAAACCGACTGTGTGTGTTTATGTGTGTGTGTGTGAGAGAGAGAGAGAGAGAGAGTCTTAAACTAAATGATTGAGATTAAGACAGACCAAGGCTTATGGTGTAACCAAGGTCTTGTGTCAGAGATTTCAGATCTCTGTTGTTTATTAGACTATTCAGAAAATTCAGTTACACATGTCCAATATACAGTTTGCCAAACAAATTGAACACAACAGTTCACAGTACCACGTGACCAACTCTCCATCAATGTTGTACAAGACGTACCTAATGTCACAGCCCATATGGAACCTCACAGTCCTGAACGCCTTTTGACTGAGCCCTGAAAAGACAAACCACATTGGAGCAGTCTCAGGGATGATGGACAGCCACTACAACAAAGGGAAAGGAACTGGGCTACTCTCCCTTCTATAACTATAAATCCTCCAGTACAAAGTTAGGGGTCAGGATGCCTGACTTGCGTGCTGAGCTGCAAATTACCTATGCCACGCTATTGGAGGAAGGAAGGGCCTTGCAAGAGCCCACGTCAAAGGAACTGAAATACTAGAACTGGCATCCTCTTTCAAGCCAACATTCCATGTGGATTGGGCCTGTGGCCATAGTTAGTGTGCCCCATTCTAGTAATTGTATATCTATGGACCACACCGCACTCGACCTGCTACTGTTTGCAATTAATCTGGCTATAGACATTTATTGTGGATTATTAGATTAATGATTAGTTGGCCAGATAAATTGTAGGTATTCGGGAAGTTGCATTCCATTGTCTTAGCTGAGCACATTAATTATCCACATTATGTAATGATAGTCTCACCGCCATGTGGAAGAGATTATCATTAAGATAGTATACTGTTAAGATAAAAAATGTATTATTGTACTTTGTTTACTAATTACCAGTATGTAAGAATTGCTTGAGTGTATGCATTGTCAGTTCTGTCTCCCAGCATTCTAAAGTTGATCTATTCTACATGAAACCATGACAATGTTTTTGTTTTGTTAAATGAACTCAAGAGCAGCTCTAAGGTCTAGTGCTAATCAGCTTACTATGGAAAAATTAACAAAATAGCAGTTAGTGTTAGGGGGTTACCTGCTCTGCCAAATTGTCTGCCAGTATTTTCTGATAACATAATGCATTCTTCTTGCTGTCAATTTTCACAAGAATCCCCATGGCTTTAAAGCTCACACACCTCAAAAACATTAGTGACCCACCACCATGCTTCACAGTGGAATGGTATTGTGTTCACTATAGGCCTTGTTGACCCCTCTCCAAACAGAGCACTTATGGTTGTGACCATAAAGCTCTATTTTGGTCTTTGTCACTCCAAAATACAGTGTACCAGAAGCTGTGAGGCATGTCTAGGTGTTGTTGGGCATATTGCAAGCAGGCTTTTTTTGGCATTTGCTCAGTAATAAACTATTTATGCACAGTCACTAACTGCAATTTAAAAGCCAAAGGTGTGGGAAATTAACCTTTAATTGCCATTTTAACCTGTATGTGTCACCTTGTCTGTTTGTAAGGCCAAACATTCACGGGTATATACATTCTTGATCAGGGGAATTTCTTTTATCATAATATTTTCAAAAGGAGCTTTATATGATCACTTTCCTTAATCCTTCATTTTTTACATAATCAGTCATATTTTCAAAATCAATGCCAAATTTTACAATTTTTCCCAGGGTATGCAAACTTTTGAAGACAACTAGTCTCATCTAACAGAATAAAAAAAACTGAAAGTGTGTACTGCTTGTTGTATGTTGTCAGACTGTTTTGGCAATCTGGAAACCTAAAGTGTAGGATAATAAAATTTGCCCACTTGAAAGAAACACACAGAAACATTTCTATTATACCATTTAGCTTGGTTGGAATAAATAGCAGTCACGTTTTGACGTTGTGGGAATTAACGGACCAGGCGCAGGCAGGGGTAGAGGTCGGTGTGCTATTTATTGTAATTAAACACTAAAGCAACAGAACAGAAAAACACTGATCACTTGATAATGAAACGTATAAAGTAAATACAAACAGAACTCATCAAACGCATCATAACACACAGTGAAATGGAACAATGACTGACAAATGAGGGGAGCAGAGGAGAAACATTTAAACACATACTGATGACCTAATTGGGACCTGGTGTGTGAGACAATTGGAGACAAGACAAATGAAGGGGACCGGGATGAGTTCATGGCAGTTGGAAAGATGGAGAAAGCGGGAGATGGCGGAGCAGTACGTCACCTCACCGTCACAATAGCTATTAGAATCTGTTATTTATGATGAAATTGTACTGGAATAGTGGAGGCAGATCTACTTTCTTTCCAAAAAATTAATTTAACCACAGTGTACATATTATGCTTTTGTTGGAGTTAAAACTGCTTCAAAGTGCACATTTCAGACTAAAAGTCACAAATATATTTTATAATACGTAAATAGAAAACACAATAAAAAAATCTATGTAATATCCACAAACATCAAACAAATTGTAATTATCTGCCAATGATAAAAATGTAATCCAGAAATATACACTCACCTAAAGGATTATTAGGGACATACTGTGTTTGACCCCCTTTCGCCTTCAGAACTGCCTTAATTCTACGTGGCATTGATTCAACAAGGTGCTGAAAGCATTCTTTAGAAATGTTGGCCCATATTGATAGGATAGCATCTTGCAGTTGATTGAGATTTGTGGGATGCACATCCAGGGCACGAAGCTCCCGTTCCACCACATCCCAAAGATGCTCTATTGGGTTGAGATCTGGTGACTGTGGGGGCCATTTTAGTACAGTGAACTCATTGTCATGTTCAAGAAACCAATCTGAAATAATTCGAGCTTTGTGACATGGTGCATTATCCTGCTGGAAGTAACCATCAGAGGATGGGTACATGGTGGCCATAAAGGGATGGACATGGTCAGAAACAATGCTCAGGTAGGCCGTGGCATTTAAACAATGCCCAATTGGCACTAAGGGGCCTAAAGAGTGCCAAGAAAACATTCCCCACACGATTACACAACCACGACCAGCCTGCACAGTGGTAACAAGGCATTATGGATCCATATTCTCATTCTGTTTACGCCAAATTCTGACATTACCATCTGAATGTCTCAACAGAAATCAAGACTCATCAGACCAGGCAAATTTTTTCCAGTCTTCAACTGTCCAATTTTGGTGAGCTCTTGCAAATTGTAGCCTCTTTTTCCTATTTGTGGTAGAGATGAGTGGTACACGGTGGGGTCTTCTGCTGTTGTAGCCCATCTGCCTCAAGGTTGTGCGTATTGTGGCTTCACAAATGCTTTGCTGCATACCTCGGTTGTAACGAGTGGTTATTTCAAAGTTGCTCTTCTATCAGCTTGAATCCGTCGGCCCATTCTCCTCTGACCTCTAGCATCGACAAGGCATTTTCGCCCAGAGGACTGCCGCATACTGGATGTTTTTCCCTTTTCACACCATTCTTTGTAAACCCTAGAAATGGTGGTGCGTGAAAATCCCAGTAACTGAGCAGACTGTGAAATTAACAGACCGGCCCGTCTGGCACCAACAACCATGCCACGCTCAAAATTGCTTAAATCCAATTTCCCATTCTGACATTCAGTTTGGAGTTCAGGAGATTGTCTTGACCAGGACCACACCCCTAAATGCATTGAAGCAACTGCCATGTGATTGGTTGATTAGATAATTGCACTAATGATAAATTGAACAGGTGTTCCTAATAATCCTTTTGTGTATTTCAATACCCATAAATAAACACCTTTTTACTTTTATGTAAAAACAATTATTTGAATATATGAAAAATTATGTTATGATACCTCACACTTTTGAGTAGTAAATGTAGCATTTGTGGATCATATTATTTTGGTAAATTTGTTTATATTTGGTACATGTAATACATATTTGGAACTTGCAGTCTGCACATTTGCAGTTATTTATAAGCAATTATATCTCCATTTTCATCTCTCCGCTGTACAGCAGCTTTCTTATAAGCTGTTAATAAATGCTTATTGAGGTTGTTTTACAGATTTTCTTACTGGCTTTCCTGGTGATTTTACCCATGCTTTGCAAATGGTTGGCACGCAACTGCCTTCATCGTCCAGTGTGGGGTGCCATCCAGCTGTCCAGCCTTTGTCTTTGGAGAGAGCTTTTCTCTGTCTGTTTTCCTCAAACTGTACTATCAAAACTCTTTCACTGCTTTTCTGTAATGAAGCAAACAAAAACAAGAAAGCAATCTGATAACAAGACAGAATGCTGTCTGCATGAGATTAATAGTACTTCACAGTCACTTTCTTGAGGCACTAAAGGAAATCCAGTGAAGTACTAGCATCTGGCAAAGTCATCTGGTACCAAAGCACATGCTTTGATTGACTGTGAGAAGATGTCTTTCACGATGTAATAAGATCATCAGTCAGTTGCTGATAAATTTTGACATGCCACCACATAAAAATAAATATTTGTATGAAATAAAAATAATATAATTTCAAGCTGCACAAAGTATACCATAGCATGAGAGCAGAGCAACAACATTCTGAATCTGACGCTTGGAGTATCAAGCTAACGACTGACGCCAGAGGAACATAACAGGCTGTCTGTGGACGCCAATGTTAATTTAGTTAACTAATATTGTGACGTAAATATTCGTCTAACACATCTTTTCTAAAGAAAATGAAGATGACCAACCGAAATGCTTAAAAAAAAAAAATTTGATTCACTACAACGGGACGATAAAAAAACTCTGCCACTGACGACATAATTTACTCCCCGGCGGGGAGTAAATTATTGTCCAATCGTATTCATGCACCAGATGTTCAGAAGAGACCGTTTTTGATTGTTGCAAGCCTAGTTCAGCTGGCCCGCAATAGAAAGTTTTACCCTCTTGAGATTTGAACCCAGGTCCCCCACATGGAAGACTGTATCATTAACCACTACACCACAGTACATTTGACGGGTGTTGTGACAACTAGGCCTGCAGGAGGCGGGCCTCAGCGCTCGATGTCATCGGCCTTCTGACACCACCGCCCATCATCAACCCATCACACCTGTTGTCTCGTTTAGCGCACCTGATCATCATCCAGTCATTTCCCCCAGTATATATGTTCCCTCTGCACCCTTTGTCTTTGTATGTTATTGTCTCACTGCCGTGAGCAGATTTCAGCTACGCTTTATTAAAGATATACAAAACTGACTGTGACTACGACTCCTCAGTCCGCTGCTCCTCTCCTCGCAAAGCTGACAGAAGAACACACCTTTAAAAAAATGGAGCACAGAGGAGCCAAAGACGAGGCCGGTGTTGCGGACGTCATAAAACAACACTCATCGATGCTGGCCAACCTAGGTTTCGCAATGGAGGGGATCCTACAGGCTGTGTGACGCCTAGAGTTGAGCCAGATGACTCCCGCAGCACCGACCGAGTTACCGCTCCCCAAGCCTGCACTTACTGGGGTAGGGGCGATGCACATTATGCTTCCCTGGGATTATGACGGGACGGCGGACCGCTGCCAGGGTTTCCTTCTTCAAGTCGACATCGCGCTCCAGGCAATTCATCCTGCGCCGACAGACGCCCAGAAGATCTCTTCACTTGTCTCCTGCCTGTCCGGGAAAGCCCTGGAATGGTCCACCGCCGTGTGGAACACAGAGGGACCCATCCGGGGCAGCTACGAGGAGTTTGTCCGCCGCTTCTGTGTCATCTTCGATCATCCACACGAGAGGAGAGAGGCGGGCGAACAACTCTTCCATCCACGGCAGGGGACGAGATCGGTGCAGGAGTTTGCTCTGGAGTTTCGAACCCTGGCAGGGGGTTCTGGGTGGAACGATTGGGCCCTCTTCGATCACTACCGCTGCAGCCTGCGGGAGGACCTCTGAAGGGAGCTAGTTTGTCTGGACGTGGACCTCTCTTTTGAACAGCTGGTGGAGACGTCTACCCGTCTCAACAATGTGTTGGCTACCCGAGGACATCCTGGCGAGGGCCCATCGGTTCCACCCCACCACCTGGACACCGCCGTCCCTATGGACCTGGGGACGGCTGCACTCCCAGGCAGAGGGCAAGGAAGAGGAAAGCGGGGTTGTTCAAAGAAGCGTTGGGGCAGCTCCACGCTACACCTCCTCCCCTGACTCCAGAGGTGACAGGCACGGCGCTTCAGCATCACCCCAGGTAGCTCATGTCCATTCACCAATTGCCTTTCCACTCACTCTCTGCACCGTCCCTGTTGAGTTCCCCGGTTTTCCGTTGTTCTCCCAGTGTAAGGCGCTGGTAGATTCAGGCGCTGCTGGGAATTTAATCAACAGGGATTTCGCATTACGCGCACACATTCCCCTTCAGGTCCTTAGCACCCCCCTACCTGTGAGAGCGTTAGACAACCGGCCACTAGGGTCGGGCTTGATTACCGAGTGTACTGTCCCGCTCCTTATGGTCACTTGCGGCCGACACAGCGAAACCATTTCCCTTCACGTTATGGATTCTCCCACATTCCCCGTCGTGTTGGGTTTCCCCTGGCTGCCTCTCCATGACCCAGTCATTTCCTGGTTTAGTCAGGTCCTTTCGAGGTGGTCGCGGAAGTGCCAAGGTAGGTGTTTGGGTGTTTCCGTGGGTTCGACCACGGTGGAAAGTGCGGACAGTGCTCCCGCCTTGCCAATTCCTCCCGAATACAGGGACTTGGCCGCGGTCTTCTCCAAGGCTAAGGCTACTGTATTACCGCCTCATAGGCCGGGGGATTGCGTGATAAACCTCTTAAAGGGAGCTGCACTCCCTAAGGGTCGCGTGTATCCACTGTCCCACACCTAGACTGCAGCGATGTCCGCATATATTGAGGAAGCGTTAGGACAGAGATACATTAGGCCCTCCCGGTCACCGGTCTCCTCGAGTTTCTTGTTTGTGAAAAAGAAGGACGGTGGTTTGCGCCCGTGCATCGATTAAAGGGCGCTGAACAAAATCACCATCCTGTTCAGTTATCCTCCTCTCCTGATATCTGTGGAAGTCGAGAGGATGCACGGGGCCTCCTTTTTCACGAAGTTGGACCTCAGGAGTGCCTATAACCTGGTGCGTATCCGGGAATGGGACGAATGGAAAACAGCCTTCAGTACTGCCTCTGGCCATTATGAATATTTAGTTATGCTGTACGGTTTGATGAATGCTCCTTGAGTCTTTCAATCTTTCATCAACAACATTTTCAGGGACATGTTGTGCGAGGGTGTGGTGGTGTTTATTGATGACATCTTGATATACACGGCTACCCACACTGAGCATGTCTCGTTGGTGCGTAAAGTGCTTGCTGAATTGTTGGAGCATAACCTGTATGTGAAGGCCGAGTATATCTGTCTGTTCTTCCAGTCATCCGTGTTCTTCCTGGGGTATCGTTTTTCCATCGCACAGGTGTGACTATGGAGGAGCATCACATTGACGCTGTGCGTAATTGGCCGACCCCAACCACGGTGGAGGGAGTGCAACGATTCTTAGGCTTCGCCAACTACTATAAGAGGTTTCTCTGGGGATTTAGCCAGGTCGTGGCTCCGATCAACTCCCACTCGGTTGCGATGGACTGCGGAGGTCCTGGCCCATCCCGACCCGTCGCTCCAGTTCATTGTGGAGGTGGACGCGTCCGACAGTGGTATCAGGGCGGTCCTCTCCCAACGAAGGGGGAGTCTGAACACGCTCAGCCCCTGCGCTTTCTTCTCACAGAAGATCAGTGCAGCGGAGCGTAATTACGACGTGGGTGATCGTGAGCCGTTGGCTGTGGTAAGAGCCCTGTTGACATGGCGGCACTGGTTAGAGGGGGCCAAACACCCTTTCCTCATCTGGACTGACCACCGCAACCTGGATTGCATGCGGGCCGCGAAGAGGCTGACCCCTCGCCAGGCCAGATGGGCTATGTTCCTCTCCCGGTTTGTGTTCACTCTCACAGGCCGGGGAGCAAGAACGTCAGGGCCGACGCCCTGTCTCACCAGCATGACACGGAGGAGTGGCCAGTGGATGATGCTCCCATACTGCCGGCATCATGTATCGTGGCTCCGGTAGTGTGGGAATTGGTTCGTGCGCAGCGTGACGAGCCCTCTGCACACGCATGTCCTGAGGGCCTCACATATGTGCCGACATCTGTCCGTGACCGGCTCATCTACTGGGCCCATACCTCTCCCTCCTCCGGTCATCCTTGGCCAAGGACGTGAGGGTGGATTATCCATTTAAACTGTTAACCAATGAAATACAACATTTTATTTACAGTTGTCTTTTTGGCTCTATTTTTTATAATAGTTTGTCAGCCTAGTTGACAAGCCACCAACCAGTACAACAGAATCAACCATCAAACATAAACAGCTAGTCCTCTGGTGTGGTCAGAACAACCAGGAGCTGAACACACTCAAAACTGGGGAGATTACTTTGGACTTCAGGAGTAGCCCCCCCGACTCTGTCCCCCATCACCATTCTCAACAAGCCTGTGTCTGTATTGGAATTATTCAGGTTTCTGGGATCCGCTATCTCCCAGGATCTAAAGTGGGAGCCCAACACAGATGCCATCATTAAAAAGGCCCAACAGAGAATGTACTTTGTGCACCAGCTTAAGAAGCGTAACCTGTCCAAGGAGCTACTGAACCACATTTACACAGCCATCATCCAGTCTGTTTTCTGCACATCCATCCCTGTTTGTTTTGGACCTGCCACAAAACTGGAAAGGAACAGACTACAACGGACAGTGAAAACTGCAGAAAAGATTATTAGTGCTAACCTGCCCTCCATCCAGGACTTATACAAAACCAGAGTCAGTAAAAAGTTAGGAAACATCACTGCAGACCCATCACACCCTGGATACAACCTGTTCCAGCCCCTCCCCTACATTAAAACCCATTCCTGCATGAGCCAAGTAAAAGGTGCAGAAGAAATGTGGCTTCCCTTATGGGCTGTAAACCCCCATTTGTTTTCTCTTAAAAATAGGACGCGTACGCGGGGCCAGAGAGACGGCCTTCTTGACCGCCAAAGTTGAAGCCCGAGATACAAATTTTTTAAGAAAAGGTGCAAAATCTGCAGTTCCGGAAAATTCCACCAGACGGCAGGCAACCCTACTGGCCCAATGCTGGAATACTGGGCAACTGTACGCCAACCTTTTCCGTTTTAAACCCAACCACCGGTCTGATCTCAGCCAAAGTCGACTAGCTCGAGGGCAATGGCCCCCACTCTCGGGGGAGGGTGGATAATCCCCAACATTTTCGATCCCCTTTGAGATGTCGCATGAAACGTTTTCCAAATTGCACAAGACGACAAGGCTGCATTTTCTACTCCGCTTCCTGTGTATGTACATGCATCAATGGTTTGGGAAATTAGCCCTTAATGTCACGGAGATATGGAACTGGGGACAGATGGTGGTATGGAAAACTAGACATTTTCCAAAGAAGGCACTGACACTGGCACACACCGGGAATCCCCAGAGTCCCTTAAACCCAGTCTGGGGCCCATAGGCGGTTCCTGTCCAGAGATGCAATGTAATGCATTACATTGGAAATGGACTCTAAAGCGTCAATAAAATACACTGCTGTTGGCAATGTAATACACTGGATATGGATTGTACAATTGCTGTGTATTAAACAGCCGGCGGCAATGTAATACACTGGGCCTGGACTGTACACGTGGCGTGTATTATCCTGCCACCGGCAATGTAATATACTGGATCGGGACAACAGACATGGTGAGTAATAAGTTGCCACTGGCAATGTAGTACAATGGGCCTGTACTGTACACGTGGCGTGTATTATCCTGCCACCGGTAATGTAATACACTGTAAAAGGACTGTACACTTGCTGTGTATAACACTGCTGCCGTCAATTTATTACACTGCCACCGGCAATGTAACACACTGGATATTTACAGCAGTCTTGCAGTGTAATACAATGTAACTGATTATTCCTTTCACTCTCTCTGGATGTAGACCTATATAGCACCGAATTCTTTGTAAACGTCAAAAATTGCCCTTCGGGGAGTTACATTTTAGCAGTAAAGCGTTTACATTTTCACTCGGGGGAGTTAGGACCTGAAGTGCATAGGTGATGCCGCCGGCAATGTATTACACTGGATATGGACTGTACACTTGCTGTTTATTACACTGCCGCCGGCAATGTAGTACACTGGATGTGGACTACACACGTGCTGCATATAACACTGCCACCGGCAATGTAATGCACTGGATAAGGACTTGCTGTTTATTACACTGCCACCGGCAATGTAATACACTGGATATTTTCAGCAGTCTTGCAGTGTAATACAATGTAACTGGAATATTCCTTTCACTCTCTCTGGATGTAGACCTGGCCCTAAAAACAACCTATATAGCACAGAATTCTTTGTAAACATCAAAACCTTGTCAGGGGCACAGGCGGAGATCCAAATGCGGACTGGGAGCAAGTGGGAAAGGGGCAGGTAGAGTGTGCGGGGACGGGAGGTAAGGCGTCTAAGGTAACGGCGCCGCAGGGGCAGATGAACGATGGACAGAGTAGTCGGGGACGGGCAGAGAGTCAGTACATGGGGTGATGGCAGAAGTACGGTCGGGAAACAGGCAGAGTAGTCGGGGACAGGCGAGGAGTCAGAATACCGGCGAGTAACAGAAGTACAGGCTAGGGTCAGGCAGAGTGGTCGAGAACGGGCGAAGGGTCGAAACACGGATAGGCAGGTCGAGAAACAAGAAGACACGAGATATGGCATGTAAACATGAACCATTGATCTGGCAGGGGTGAGATGGCAGGAGCTGTACTTGAATGTGTGGTGATTAGGTGACTGGGGACAGGTGTGTGAGTTGGTGATTGGTGACAGGTGTGTTAGGTGTGTACTGAGTTTCTGGAGCACGGGCGCCCTCTGCTGCGCGCTGGCGGAGGCGGGGACGTGACAGTACCCCCCCCCCGACAGACGCCCCCAGGCGGACCACCAGGAGCCCCAGGATGCCGACGATGGTAGGCCCGGAGCATGGACGGATCCAGAATCTGGCTGCGGGAGACCCAGCACCGCTCCTCCGGACCGTAGCCCTCCCAGTCCACCAAATACTGGAATCCACGACCCCGACGGCGGGAATCCACTATCCGACGGATGGTCCACGCAGGACTCCCATCTATGATCCGCGGAGGGGGAGGCCGAGGAGGAGGAGGAAGGAGCGGGCTGTGGCGAACGGGCTTGATGCGGGAAACGTGGAAGGCAGGGTGTACTTTGAGTGAGGAGGGTAGCTTGAGACGGACAACTGCGGGGTTGATGATCTTGTCGACGGTGAAGGGGCCGATAAACCTTGGGGATAGCTTACGAGAATCAGTCCGCAGGGGAAGGTCTTTAGTGGATAACCACACCCGGTCTCCTACCGCGTACGCGGGGGCCGGCACCCAGTGCCGGTTAGCCTGAGTGCTGTATGAACCGGAGGCGCGAAGTAGTGAGGCCCTGGCGCGGTGCCAGGTCCGGTGGCACCGCCGAATGTGGGCCTGGACGGATGGTACCGCCAACTCTCTCTCCTGGGACGGGAACAGCGGAGGCTGGTAGCCAAACAGGCACTGGAAGGGGGACAAGCCTGTCGCGGATGTGGGAAGGGTGTTGTGGGCGTATTCGACCCACAGGAGTTGGGAGGACCAGGTGGAGGGATTGGAGGAAACCAGGCAACGGAGAGAGGACCCAAGTGTTTGATTTGCCCTTTCAGCCTGGCCGTTGGTCTGTGGATGAAACCCGGAGGAGAGGCTGACGGTGGCTCCGATGGCACGGCAGAAGGATTTCCACACCGCAGATGTGAATTGTGGTCCGCGGTCAGAGACTAGGTCGAGGGGCAAACCGAAGACACAAAAAACCTCCCTGACCAGGATCGCAGCCATGTCTTTAGCCGAAGGGAGTTTGGGCAAGGGAATGAAACGAGTGAATTTACTGAATCGGTCCACAACGGTAAGGACCACTGTGTTGCCGTCGGAAATAGGCAGACCGGTTACAAAGTCCAAGGACAGGTGGGACCAGGGACGACGAGGGACCAGTAAAGGACGCAGAAGCCCGGAGCTGGGTCGGTTCGATTGCTTATTTTGGGCGCAAGTGGGGCAGGCAGCGATGTAGGCCTGGGTGTCATTGCGCATGGTCGGCCACCAGAAACGTCGGCGGAGGAAGGCCATTGTGCGGGTTAATCCGGGATAAAAAGTGAGTTTGGAGGCGTGGGCCCAGGCCAGCACCTCAGACCTAGCAGGTTTGGGGACAAATAGACAGCCCGGAGGTCCGTTTCCTGGACCCGGGTCGCCGAGGAGTGCCGTCCTCACCGTTTCCTCAATTTTCCAGAGCGCAGCAGCAATTACGCATGACCCGGGAAGGATTGCATCCGGCGGAGCGCATCGCTCCTCTCCTTTGGAGAAGACACGGGAAAGGGCATCTGGTTTCCCGTTTCTCGAGCCTGGACGGTAGGTAAGGGTGAAGTTGAAACGGGAAAAGAAGAGCGCCCATCTAGCCTGGCGGGGATTGAGGCGCTTAGCTGATCAGATATACTCCAAATTTCTGTGATCTGTCCAAACGATGAACGGTAACTCGGCACCCTCAAGCCAATGCCGCCACTCCTCTAATGCTAGCTTGACAGCTAATAGTTCCCGGTTGCCTACGTCGTAGTTGACCTCAGCTTGCGACAACCGGCGGGACAGGAAGGCGCAGGGATGGAGCTTGCCGTCTTCGGCGCGTTGTGATAAAACTGCTCCCACCCCTACATCCGATGCGTCCACCTCGACTATGAACTGCTGCAATGGATCGGGTTGAGAGAGGATGGGTGCCGACGTGAACCGAGTCTTGAGGTCCTGGAATGCTTGCTCTGCTTCCGGGGTCCAGATGAATGGCTTGATGCAGGACGTAAGGGCGGTCAGTGGGGCAGCTATCCGGCTGTAGTTCCTAATGAAACACCTATAGAAATTGGCGAAACCCAAGAACCTCTGGAGATCCCTCCGCGACCCCGGGGTTGGCCAGCTGACAACCGCCTCCACCTTAGACGGCTCCATCCGAACCTGCCCCTCGGATACTATATATCCCAGAAAGGATACGGTGGAGGCGTGAAACTCACACTTTTCAGCCTTTACGTATAGGCTGTTTTCGAGTAGGCGATGAAGGACTTGTCGGACGTGCTGGGTTAGGACGCTGGAAAAGATCAGGATGTCGTCGAGGTAGACGAAGGCGAACCGACCTATCATGTCGCCCAGCACGTCATTAATGAAGTGTTGAAACACCGCCGGTGCGTTGGTGAGGCCAAAAGGCATCACCAGATATTCAAAGTGGCCCATTGGGGTGTTGAACCCGGTTAGCCACTCATCCCCCTCCCTTATCCTGACAAGGTGATAAGCATTACGGAGGTCCAGTTTCGTAAAAACGGAGGCG